>VXBX01009357.1:625626-685593 GCA_013400415.1 Scytalopus superciliaris | reverse complement strand
CAACAAAAAAACCCAAGGATGCAAAGAAAAAGAAGAAAAAAAAATCTTGCTTTTACAAGGTGAATCTTGTTTTTTCGAGGTAAAGTGTTACTCAGGTGCTGCATATACTGAACATGTATTTTAAACAATTAGTCAGATGTTGGTTCTAAGATTAAATCTGAGAGTCTGGAACTGCTGTTATGAGGGAAATCTGGTGAAGCAGATGTTTAAGAATTGAAAGGAAAAGAACAGATGAGGGCAGTATAGATTTTTGTCAATTAATACTTAAGAAGATAAGGAAATATTTACAGCTATTTTTAGGCACAGTTTCCTGCTGTTTTCCAGACCTACAATGTTTAAATCAAAGTGCCACTTGCAAAGTAAAACTGCAACTCTGACAACTTTCACCAGCTGAAGCTGTTCCAAGGAAAAAAAAAAGCCAAAAATTCCCAAAAAGTCAAACCCAAACGGGACCCTTTTAAATCCTCTTCCCTCAGCAATGTGTGCCATACAAGCTTATGCTGGCCAGGAAGGATCTCAAAGGGTCATGTTTCCAGTGCTGTGGCATAAAAGTAAACACTGAAAAACAGGGGGGAAGACAGTATCAATTCTTACAGGTTAAAGAGGCACAAACAGAAAGGAAGAAATAAGTGGTGTCAAGAAAATCAAAGATTAGCAAAATTTCCAAGGAGAACAGATTAAGCTGACTTGCCACCACACAATTTAATTAAAAATGCTCTATATTTTCTCTAAGGAAGTACACTAAAATATATTCCTTTTCAGTTTCACAGGTGTACCTAATTTAAAACAGCATGAAACTTATAAATAGGAAAAATCAAATAATCTATTTCCTCAAGACTGTTTGCTGCTCCACTTGTCACATCCAATTCCAGCTCATGTATCATGCCAGGAAAGTCTCTTTTATACCATCAAAACAAGTTGGGTTTTTTTCCTCCCAGATTCATTGAAACCAGAAAGATAGAATACATTTGTGTGCGTATATAGAAATACATGTGTGTGTATATATATATGTATGTATGTTCTTTTTTTTGGCACAGCCTTAATAAAGAGGCAGAGAAATCCAGAGAAGGAATGATTCTTACATATCAAAGGCAGAAAATACAAAGTTTTGCCAAAGTATTTTTTATGTAATGGCATGTTATTGGTTGCGGGTTTTTTTTAGCTCTGTGTCAGAGGATGGTTTTACTTTTAGAAATTAGACATTTAAAAAGCCATAATCATAAAAAATACACACACACATACACATACCCTGAATTTAAGGGGATAAAACTAAAAATCAATGAACTGAAATTCTGAACTAGTTTTACACATAGTGAAACTTATGTAAAAGCAAGTGTAATTCCAATAAAGGCATATAGAAACAACCACATCAAATGCCTTTCGACTACTGCTATGGGCTGTTGGTAAAAAGCAGAACTATGCTAATGAACTTTCTAAAATAAAAAGTTAAACATGGAAATCAACTTTCATGCAGCCACATTAATACAGAAAATGAAAATCTTTTCAAGCATCCACATATTCAGTGCTTAATTCATTGAGAATGCTTTCAGTGCATTTCATAATAGCTGTTTCATGTTTACAGAGCTCAAACTCACTGCCTATTTTAACACACTACACAGAATTATGAGGTGTGTGACAGTTCAGGTAGAAATATCAGTTGTTACCCATTAAAAACAAAGTAAGTGGCATTTCAGGCAATTTACTGCTATACAAAATAGCTTTTATTACTGTCAGTTTGTCACTGAAAAATCTCTCTCTACAAGCAAAACCCAACAATTTAGAAAAAGCAGAGTGAAATAAAGGGAAAAAATTATAGATTTAAATAGAAAGGCAACACATGTACACAGGAATGATGAGAAAACTTTGCAGAGTGACATAATATAGCATATTGGATCATACAGAAGACATTCCATAGAGCAGATACATAAAAAACCTTCTAGCTTGAATTTTACTTTATGCAGAGATTTTGATTCGGGAAGTTACAGGAACCACACTCTGCTCAGTGTGGATGGTTTGCTGTTCTTTTTTCATGCTGTTCCCTTGGCACCTGCAGTTAGTAACTATCTTTCACGTTTTTCTCCATTTATGTTGCAAAATCAAACAGCTCATCTGTCAGAGAGGGACAATAAATCAAATAATTGACAGGGTTTGGAGGCTGAAAGATGGATTTTGAGGAGATGCCAAGCAGAGCAGCACTGCCAACACCCACTGATCCTTGAAGGTGTCCAAGGAGATGGTGGAGGATACCCAGCAGTGCTCTGCCCAGAAATGCAAGTTGAGGAAGACTTGCCTGAGGCAGAAGATTGCAAGATGTAAGGCAGCCCTCAACTTCTGCAGCAGGTGGGGTAGACAAGCAGCACAGGATCCACCAAGACTAATTAAGTATGGGCTCTCTAGTCTTGGCATTACCTGCCAGAACCAGCACATGGCACGGCAAGGGGACCTTCAGGCCTGTGTGCAGGGATGGGGATTATGCAGCAGCTTCTCAGCATTTTCTCAATGACCAAGGGGGATCTAGTAATTCTGAGAAGCTTTCACGTTCTAAGGTGGTTTTGGTGAAAGACTGGCAGATCAGAATAGCCTTGGAAAAGATCTTTTGATATAAGGGTAAAGAGCTTTTGGTCACATTTCACGTGAACATAAAAGAGAAAAGGCCATGCCAGAATGCTCCATGCAGGAAAGCCTCCTCCACACAGGAATCTCTGTGGAAACTGAAAGTAGGAGGTAGAAATGCACCCTCCATCCCAGGGAGACCCCCAAAACCATACAGAGAACCAGTGAAGGATCCTCACTAGCTAGATCGTTAGTCTGATTCACGGCACATGGTCCTTAGAATCTGATTTGATGACTCAGTTGCAGAAAACAAGACAACAGTTTTGATGAATAATTTCTATCTTAAAGGGCAATAAAAATCCAAGCCCTAGACCAGACTTCACTGGTTTGGCTCTGGTTGAATTGCACACTCTTACCATTAAGCTGTGGTCATGAGGCAGAAGAGAGTCTTTAATTACCTTGTGATTATGGTTGAGGGATAGCTCCCAACCAAGGCATTTATTGTTATTCCACAAGAGCTGTTTAAAATTTCGCAGGCTAGAATGAAATTTAAAGATTGCTCAACACTCAAGTTGCTATTAGAACATTTTGTTTTCACTTGCTTATATAAAGTAACATCAGCCAACTTTGTTAGAGTTTTGACATATAATCTAATTTGAGGCAAATACTCAACATGGAGCTCATCTGTCATAAAACAGCTCCAATAAATTCAAAAAACCTGGATACAAAAAATAGTTTAAACCTTGTGCACACAAAGAAACCTCATCTTTGAGCAGGGTGGCACCTCTACATTTAGTAGATGGGACTTGATATGTTTAACAATGTGCAATTTATAGGGTAGGAATTTTCCTTTTACTGTCTTCATCCCCTAGAGTTGGCCTAAAACACACCTTCAAGGCTCTGCAGTAATAAGAAATTTGTACATAGTAATGACAATAAAAAAGCTGACATCCACAGCAGCACATAACAAGTCTCAGTAGGATTTTTTTCAAATCTATCAGCTAAGCTTTCTAAAAATTGTGGACACCCTCAACACTGTCAGGGTCTCTATGCTCCATTTTCCACAGAGTAAAAGTTTCCAAGTTACAGCACCCAAACAGTTTTATAGAGTACACAGATACAGCCCCAACAACTGAGTATCTTTTGTGCACTGGCATTATCTGGAACAGTACTGACACACTGGCACTAGAACAAGTTTTGGAACTTTACCAAGAAAGTTTTACAATCTTTCTTTAACAACCATGACTTCAAGGATAAAGTTGGTCTTTTAAAAAATGGATTTTCCTCACAGTTTTAGCTCTTTGGTGAGGTAAGCTCTGAAAATACAAACCAGAAGCCAGAAAGTTTCTCCTATGCTTTCAACTACTCTGTGGTGACACCTAGGCAACATAGAAAGGAAAATGTGACTAGAATGCAAAGGGCATGAATGAAGTAAGGAAAAGGAAAAAGGAGATTGTAGCAGATCTGGTGAGTGGGAAGCTGCAGGAAGCTGGCAGGGGAGGATTTGAGCCTCCTTGGCAAGGACAGTGGGAACTGGAGAGCAGGTCAATGGAAAGCCAAATCATTTGGGCAAAGAGGATGGAAGACAGAAGAGGTGATTGACTAAGAGTCAGTAAGAAAAATGGCAGAAAAAGGACTAACAAGCCATTGGATGAAGAGGGAGAATGAGGATGCTGAGAAGGTGGGAAAATTCTGGAAAGTGAAGGAAAGGTACAAGCAGGGACTATCACATAGTTGGAAAACTGCAACTGCAATGGAAGGCACACAGAGATACCATCACTGGTGCTGAAAGGCAGTGGGAAGAAGATTCATGTAGCCCTTTTCTCCTAACAGACAGAGGTGAGGTGTGGGCACAAGACAGAACATACAAGAAAGGACAAAAATTAAAAAAAAAAAAAAAAAAAGAGGGGAGGGTTCAGGAAAAAAAAAAAAAGAGGGGAGTGTTCAAGGAAGAAAATAAAGAATGGTAGTCAGAAAAAAGGGAGAAGGGAACTAGGTAAGCTTTCATGAAGATATTGGCACAGACGGAACAAAGAGAATGTGATTGACAGAGGAACTCTTAATGATGCCGTTTGGTATCACAAAAAACACTAAGACAAACATCCAAAAATGGAGCAGAGGTAGGGGGTATGAAAGCAAGTTGGAAGAGAAATCAGAGCTGCAGAAAAACAAGCAGAAGCATCTATGTTTTCCAGAAAGACTTTTCCAAAGCTCCTACTGGAATGCATAACTCCTAAGTGTTACCTACCTTCTCTCGTGGCAAAGACTATACAGCTTACTAGTAAAACATGCCTTCTCCTATCCTGCAGCGGTCGGTGTAACTTGCAGCAACAGTGCAAGCGGCATCATTTCTTGTGGAATTTAAGGATTCACGACCTGCTGATGAACTGCATACAGGCTGACAGGATGAAACTGAAAGTTGAGGCTGTTGAACTCCACTTCTCCTACCCCACTTGAAAATAGTGATATGAAACCATTATTTATGTGGTCTTTCCTGCCAAAACTGTATTACTGTTCTATGTAGAGGATGCATCTCCACTGGGAAAGAATGAGGAACTGTCCATGACAGTAGAATCCATGGCTCATTTATTGCAGAACTTGCAAAGCTCTGAATGACACCAGGATTGCAGCAAGACAGTCTCTTGCTGATAAACCACATGCTCTTTCTGTCTTTGCTACAGAGTCTCTTTTAAAACGAAGCAGGCCATTCTGATCAATTTTTTTAATCCTTATTAATCATGCTACTTTCTCCCTTTTTTTCCTCCCCCCCAGATATCCACCTGAATTTGCTTCTAAAGCAAACAGGCACTAAATAATCAGGCGCAGCTACAGTCACTGGGAGCTGTTCTTGGTATTGCACAGTATTTCTGTTATTATGCCACAAGAGAAGCAGGTTGAAGAATTTAAGAATGTAAAAACGTCACACAAAATTGATGGAAAACCTTCCCTTTACAATTGCACCTCAAAGCAGCACTGTGAAAAGTGACAGTTGTGAAGTGTTACGAACACCTGTTTAGAAATATTTTTTATTTCAGAGTTATATTGAGCGTCACACTGTAAGGCACAAAGCAACACAAGGTGGAAAACCATTGTGACTAGCTCTCCCTTAAACACAGACCCCACATCTGCACTGAAAGCTGAGTTCCGTGTTAAAAGTGCAAGTGATCGGGAAACTACCTGCAATTATACACACACATGCACATCCATTCACTAAGGAATATGCTTTTGGAATGCAAAGACAGAAAAGAGAGGAAAACTAGCAAGATACAAATTAACTATTTAGCTTGCCATTTTTTAACCTCTGAATGTTCACTTAAAGCAAAAAAAGCCTAAAACTGCTTATAGACATAAGAGTACATAGATCAAGGACAGGAATTTAGAGGGGTCTCACTTCAAGGGCTCTTTCTTTCCTTTTAAGAAAACAAGGCTCTCAAGTCCTAGACTACAATCTCCAGGTACTCCATTTGCTGTCGTACTTCTTTCAAAGCAAATTACATTTGACAAGATTCGGATATCAACAATTAATTAAACTCAAAGTGGTAAATTATGTTCACAGCCCACTTTAAAACATTAAAAGCTTCTTTTGCTGTAAAGTTTAACAAGCAAAATTACCAGGAAAAAAACGACCATTTTTTTAAAAACAGTCCTGATCACATGTGTTTGTTTCTTGGTCAGAGTATCCACAGATCTGCCAAAAAGCTGAGAAGAAACTAATGTTACACAGGGAACAGGTCATGTCCTCTACCTCTGCACTGTGAATAAAGAACAGGTGATGGTGACTCACTTTATATGCATATCAATAGCATGACTAAGGATGAATTTCCCTGCAAAATATAGCAGCTCTTTGTTCAAAATAAACTTCAACACCTGTCAATCACTTCTAGAGAATAAATATAAATTAACAGAATTGCTGACACAATTTCTCCTGTGCTACATGCGTCCTCTTGAACTGCATTGGAAAAGCTTGGTCATAAAAGTTTGAAATAGGATAAAAAAGAAACCCAGAGAAACACTGGAATCCAACATGTATTGCATATTTAGAGTGGGTGTGCTTCATTTGAAAGAAAAAATTCCATTCCTGAAGTTGAAGACTGAACAGAGAATATATTTTAAGAGAAGTCTTCTCATGAAAAGGTAACAGAAAATAAAATGTTGAAGAATGGTATGTCTTGTACTTGTCTTGAAAAGGAAAGAATTTACAGGAACTAGATGGACTCTCTGGAGTCTGCTGTACTCTGGTTCAGACGGGGAGTTGCTAAAAATCCACTGTTCCCATTTTTAATGTTATATGTAGTCTCAAGGTGAAAATTTGATTTGACAGTGAATTAATCTGTTCTTTTGGTTCTTCTTACAAGAGAAGTAATTCTGTGGTAGCAGCAACTGTGTAAAGCAACTCTACTGCTGGATTTTTCTTCCTCCTTGCATTACACTTGCCTCTTAGATTGTAATTTTTCCTTTTATTGTTCTTTCCCATTATGCACTGTTTTTTGTATCATACTCATTTTAAATTAGATTATGCTGGTTACAGACCAGATGAAATGTTGTTGATACTTTCCTTTTATGTAATTTGGTAAATATGACAATCTGATATATAATCAACTATAAAAACCTTTTCAGTACGCCAGTATCACAATATTGGTTTAGTTTCATGGTGTGTTATGGTATCCATTTCCTTGGAGATAGAAATTAATCACAACTGCAGTAATCAGGACCATTTGCCTCAAATAAAAGTTTTAAATATAAATCAAGACTCTAAGAGTAGTCAGGAGTTTTCTTACCAGAATATCTACCACATTTCACTCCATTTCTGACTCTCCAATTCTCATTTCCTATGCTTTTGAAATTTTCCTTACCATTGGAACAGCTATAGTTTATGTCAGCTGGTTTTGTACTTCTAAAAAATGGATTTTATACACTTGATCTCACAATCAGCTGCTATTATGCAGTAATATTTAGTTTCAAAAGTTAGAACAAAACCCAGCTTTTATGGAATTGATATTTCACTTGAGTAAAAGGCTAACTCTTTTCCAATTCTGCTTTCTACTTTTGTCTGTATCTATGTTCTATTTGACATTTTGAATGTTCATAGTTATTCCACCTCTTTTGAACTGTGATTCTACTTCTCCTACACTTCTTGCTTAAAACACTACTGAATTTGTAAGAAGAAAAACGTCCACAGTCTTAATAGTACTACATTTAATATTTATTTTCTTGTTTTCACTGTTACAGCACAACTCCTTTTATTGCATGAATGTCTGTTGAAAAATGTTATTTATCATGTTAGAGTTTAGTCTCTCTGAAAGATGAGACAAGTACCCGTTCTTTTGATGCATGTATTAGGAATCACAGAGCAGCTACTTGTCCTTTATTGTAGGACAAATACTCTGCTTCAATATTAGAGTTTTTAAATACATGGAATTTCATTGGTCATTTTTGCTATTCTAGTTCCATGTCACCCTTGGTTCCATAAGCCTGAATAACTTCCCATCACTAGCAAAAGTTACTCTTTTGGCCATCCACTCTCCTTCCCAGATAATTTATAACATTAGCAGTGTATCAAACAGCACAGATTCCAGAAGGGATACTCATACAAATATAGAAAACTATTTTATCGTCAACTCCCTTTTTCTGGTACCCTCAATTTCAAACTAAATTGTCTGTCCAATGATACTGATTATCTTACTGATTGATTATCTTACTTACTGATTACAAGTTAAGAACCTTTAACAAGGGTTTTGTCTAACCATGTCAACCACATATCCCTCTTGCCCGCTTGCCCTGTGACTCTTTTGGAGAAATCAGGAATGTGCCTGGAGGTTCTGGAGCTGTTCAGACTCATCCCAGAGCCACTCCCTCCCTCCCAACTGCCCCTCAAGGAAGCAGTCCTGGGCAGTATGTCATATGCCACAGTTAGGTCAGTGATTTCACTCTCATGTCATTCCTGAGGAAGACCACATTTGACTTGGGGGGCTGATCACTCCCCCCCCCATCTCCAAACTCCTAACAACCTGTTTTAAGAAAGTCTCCTTTTGCAAAGGAGCAGAGCTGGACTGAAGTGAACTTGCCCCACCTCCAACACTGTGAGCAGTTACCTAAAAGCATCAGTTTTTTTGTTCTGTAACCTTGTTTTCTTGAAGTGTCGCTTCCATATATTAATCAGTTTCTAGTATTACAGAAAGCTTCTTGTTTCTGATGCTTGAAAAATAGGTTTTAATAGTTTTCAGGCACCTCGTAAACTGTTCCCCAGGCTCCTGGTTTGGCCTGCTCTTTAGTGTTTCTGGATTAAGTGTACCTGAGCTTACCATACTTTCTACTCCCTATGCTGGGCACCATTTGATCTTTATGAGAGAAGGTTATCTTTCTCTTCCAGTTATTGCACCATCTAATCACACAAACTCTCTTGATCTTTCATGAAAGTCAACCAGCTGTGGGTTACATAGTGATTTCAAGGCTTCAAGAAAAATCACACCACTCTCAGCTGCCCCTTTCCATTTCTTTTTAGGGTTAAAGAATATTCTTGCAGACCTCCCAGTTGTGGAGGTGTGGCTTCCACACCACTGCAAAGGACTTGTTTTGGACAGATGAAACATCCCTGCAGGAATGAAATGCAGACTGATTGCTGTTACAGTAATTCCTCAATAGCTGCACTTCCTGTATCTTAATTTGGGTTCGGTACATAATTTAGGACAAGTCAAAACCACTTTTCATTGCAAGCTCCCCAACAATCTGGTCCATGATATTTTTGCTGTCTGATGAAAGTGTCGTATTGTGTACTGGGATACTGACAGTTTCTTGCACAAACTTATCACCTTCTCTAAAAGGAGGACCAAGCATTTCTTTGGTCTTTCTGGAATCTGTCAGTCTTACAGTGTAATTGAAAAGGCACCTCCAGATCCTTCAAATCATATTATTGATGAAGAATATCACTGCAGGCAATGATTTTATTGTGACCTTGAGGGGTCAACAAAGTTCAGCTGGGGATGATGTGATTGTGTGCATGTGCATATATTTACACATTAATGCCAGAGCACAACACCAGCCTGAAGTGAAAGCTCTATCACCCCCCTTCCACAATCACAGCTTTTATTTTTGCACTTCTACAGCTCACTTACATGCTGCATTCTACACTGTAAGTACCTAATTAAACACATAATTTTTCCCCATTGTACACTGTGCTAAAAGATTCTTCAGTTTGTGAGAACACAACAATGTTTACAATCAAATTAAACATCCCTTCTGAAAACAAATTCATTAGGTTAAGTTTGGGTGTTAATAAAATTAATTTAACCTTTTATTTAGTAAAAGCACAGAAGATGTATTAACATTGCATTTTCTTTATTTTAAAATCATGTTTCCTATTGACATATGAACTAGAATTACTTTTCATATTAGAAATATCTATGGGAAGCTCCACCTCCATTCAATGTTATCCAGGCCAGAACTGACTGAAGAGAAATCACAATGATTGAAACAGAATGTTTGGAAGTTGCAGGTTCCTTATACCAGCAACACTTGTGTTATCACATACACAACTAAGTGATTTTAAGATCAATACATTGCAAACATGTTTAACCTAAATCCTACAAGTGTCAGGCCACACTTTCAAAAGAAGTATAAGGTCATATCACCCAGCAGAGATGATGCACAAGTCTCTATGTACACATAAAAGAATTTGTTAGAGACAGTTTTATGGAACAAAAAAATCTTACCAATAGCCTTAAGCCATAAAACAGGCTTTTATGCATGTCAATAGCACTCACTGAGATTAACTTGTAACTAAAATAACCTGCCAGCTCTTCTTAAAAAAAACATCTTAAAAGTGAAAAAATTCATACTCTCCTGTAATTTTTACAGAATTTCATATTCAGGCTTTCTTATTCATATGCATTTAATAATTTCCTTCATTTTCTTCAAGCCATGAGGTAAAATTTGAGGGGATTATTTGCACCCTAAAAACAAAACCAAAAAATCCCTACTCAAATCAAAGCAATTTTAAGTCAAATTGACATTAAAATTAAAGATATTCACAGTCAAATCTTGACATTTATTATACATCAAAGGTAATAAATATACAAATATTTTGACAGGATATCTTGAAGCTGAAGAAACTCTGAATTTCGTATTTTCAAATATTTGAATCATCAAGGTTTGAATACTGTACTGAATTCTCAGATAGGTAGAAATTTTCAGTACCTGTTTGAATGTGTAAATATAAAGAACTATAATATACTCATTAAACTCTATAATCCTCATCAGAACTGCTATTCATCAATTCATATTACATATAGCAGGAAGTGTTTGCCATACAGAAAACTTCAATATACTTTCCAGATTAAGAAAAACATCTTCTCAAATGACTCAAATAACTAAAGTTAGTGAAACATTACTCTATTAGATTTTTCAAGCTACCTTGGTGCTACCAAGTTGCTCTGCTTTTTTCCTCTCCTACTTCTGAAGTGCGTATTTTCACCTAGAGCATTCCTAAATTCCATATTGATTAAAATAAAATTCCATTAGATTTAAAGCTAAGTCACTGAATAAGCAAGCTGATTAGCTTGATGATAAACACTGGCAATTATATCAGCTTCAATAGAAATTAGAGATGCTCTCCAGTCATGAAAATCAGAGAGCAACCTCAGAGACAAAAAAAAAAAAAAGTTTAAAAACAGTTTGAAAGTTGACAAAAGTTCTCCTATTCTGTTGTATATCTTTAGTTGCTTTTGAAGAATCTTGCCATGAACTTATCTTTTGCTTGTCCTATTAGGAGAAAGAGTTTTTCTCTTCATTTTAGACTAATGTTTTAACCTAAGTTTACTGTGCATTTTTCAAATGTGACACACGAAAGTTCACCAACTAGTGCAGGAAACAGAAAGGCTGGTTCACTGGAAACTACCAAGCATTAGTGGGAGTAAAGCTGTTGCAGAGCACAGAGCAGTGGGTGTGCCCTTCTGACACACCAAAGCAGTATCAGACCAAGACAGCAGAGAACTTCTGCCCACATCCAAGGTCTTGACACAAGTCCCATGCAAAATCATCCTGTGGTCTTTCCATGCAAGTAATAGTAAGATCCCAGCTCTGAGGTTTTGAACGTAGGCCACGGAACATTTGATATGGGTCTAAGAATAGGTGAAACTATTCATTACACACACCCTCAAAAACCAAACCACAAAAAACCCAGACCCAAAAAAACTACAAGATTATACCCATTCATGAACAAGAGAGGGTTAGTTAGAGTTTGTAGTTCAGGACAAAAGACTGAGCGCGTGTTGTTAATTTATGATGGGTTTAAGTCTAGAATTTAGCACAATTATAAAACAGACAAGAATATGAACTGAAATGGAACATACAGGAGTGAACACTACAGGCAGCTTATGTCACCTTCACTCTGTTTCGGCGATCAACTAACCAGGAGACAGTGGAGATGTAGGGCAAGAGTTGAGATTTTCTGTTGACAAGAAGTCAGCAGAACTCCTCTTATTCACAACACAGGCAATAAAAAGGTATTTTACCTTACAATAATTCCTTCTGATTAAGACAGTATGATCAAACTATTACCTTGGTTTTTAATATAAAATATCCTAAATAATTTGGCACTGAACCTATGCCCATGCAAAAGTTCTTATTCAAAGATGTTTCAAACCCTTGAATCTTTTGTCTCCAAGTTCAGAGTAACAGGTCATTTCTCTTAAATGTAATTTTTAAAAAACTCACATTTGACTTTGCTATCTATTCTTCCTCCCCATTTACACTTAATTTTAATTTACTATTCTCAATAATCACATACAGTCATATAACCAGAAAATTAATGCAATATATGCCTCAGCTGTATTGCACTGCTCTTTATTATTCATTATAGTGCACGTTTTGATACCTCTATCTATTTAAATAGAGACAAATTTAGTAATACTTCTTTACCTATTGCCATGGACATCTATTCTCTTTGATAATGGTTTCTTGAATGCTTTTGGTTCCTAACTAAACAGCCAGAAGTCCTCAATATGACATATCTGTTTAAAATTACTTTTCATCTCTAATCTGAAAGTACAAAGGAAATAAAATTACTGGGCTTAAAATCAAAATTGTTAGTTATCAGGATTTGTTTTAAACTAATTCAAAGGAGGAGGAGAAAGAATGATCCCTTTTCAGGGCCTGGGGATTTTCCCTTTAAACTTGCATGGGAGGAATGCAGAGATCTTTTACAGTATCAAAAGTAGTAACTGGACGTTTCATAAAACTGTTTTATGAAGATTTAAAAACAAGTTAATAATAGAACAGTATTTTGCAACCAGAGGTCAGGAATGGTTTCATAAGGGGCACAGGAGGGAGGGGAATGAGTAGGAAGTAAAATAAGAAATGCTTTTAAAATAATGCATTTGGTTGAGGACACAAAAAAACCCCAAACCGGATAGTACAGTGGCACCTGCATCTTCATAGGTGTGTATTGTGATTTTTGAAAGGCTAGCACTCTTTACAATGAAGTAGGTAAGCCCCTTCTTCTACCAGAGCTTTCTGATTTCCATTGAAATGCCTTATTTAACTTTCTATAGCCCCTGCACAAGTGTGCATGTGTGGGAAGTTTGCAGGTCACAGAACATACTGATGTGTAGCTTCAGTACTCAGACACTGAAGAACCTGAAGTACTGGGTTTTTTTCACTTGCCTTTAGTAATAAAACAGTGTAGGACAATACTTCATTAGAATAAAATCTCTTCATGTTCATACTACACACAAGTATTGACAATTAAAATATGAGTACTATGCCAAGCTTTTGTCCTAATAGACTATTTATTTGGTATCTGTAACTAAACCAAGCAAGAAGTCATACTAAAAGTAGAATAAACAGCACCTTTCAAAGTAAATGTTGTCTACAGAATTTTCCATGAAAAATCCAAAACTGCAGTATTTACAAGCAGCCACTTGCTGCTGAAATCAGGGCATTAGTTATAACCTGGCAATTGCAGTAGAACATCTGCATACCACCTCCATAAGGCACATATACATTTGGTACTGGCCTCAATAGCTCAGCACTTAAACCCGTATTACACAATGTCTTGTGCATTTCCAGGAGGCTGAACTCTTACAAGAAACATGAAAGTGTCTTACTTTTAAATTTTTAATATTAAATCTCAGCCAGGGCCTGATCAGCTAGAATGCTTCTCCAGTGTTACTACTGCAGATTGTTTAATTACCTAGGATAAACATCTGCTTAAAGAACTGCCTTAGTTATACGTAATACATACCACTGGTGTTTATAATTCCCAGTTCTTAAGCATTTCACACTGCTCACATACCCAAAACTGCAAAACAATCCCATCACTGAAGTTCTCAAAGTAATAACCAGCATAAAAGGGCCCAACTACTAGATTAAATTAACAAGAGGAGGCAAGCTGTTACTTTTAAACCCTGTACTAGTTATAGAAAGAAACCAAATGACTCTTAAACAAAGTAATTTATGCTGCATGCAATTAAAAGGGCCAACATGAGCAAGAGATGTTCTCAAGGGTGACACTGGAGTACCCAGAAAGCAGCATCCTGATGCACATACAAGCACATACAATGCCAAAGTTTGCTGCCTCTCTCGCAGCGTAGGCTGAGGAAAGACTTGCATAAGTATTTCCATACAATTCCCTAGGTCAAGACAGTATAGTTACATACAACTTCTCCTTGAAACAGTTTGAAACTTGCTGAAGAATCAGAACTGAATTTTTAAGCACCTTAAAACAATGAACAAAACTCGCACCCAACCAAATTAAAAAAATTAAATCTGAAAGTAAGTTACGAAATGTTCACGATAGTTACATACAGGATGCTGTGGATTAACAAAGTCTCAGAAGCCATATAAGCACCAGAACTTCTCCTTCAGGTTACGATCAGTGCTTACACCACTCACTGAATGTGACCAAAAGAAGTAAGTTATCTCTCCCACGGCTTTATAGCCAGAACTTTACTAATGACTTATTATAAAGATGAATGGAAAGACTATAGCAATTGAAAGTTAAAAATGCCAGTTGTACAAAAAACAAACTCTCCACCTGAGGATTGATGTAGGAGATACTCCTGCAATGCTTTCAAGGATTCCCATCATTGCAGAGATGACATTGGCATCTGATAGTACATATTTTAAATTTGTCTTTATAAAAAGCCTGTTTTCCAACATTCCTTCAGCCCCCCTAAAAACATAATCCATGCAGATAAGTCAATATACAACAGTGATAAGTTGCAAGGTGTGACTGTGACTGTGTGTGTGGGATAGACAGACACAGGGATGGGGACTGGGAAGGAGGGGAGCACAAGGGATGCTATTTTAACATCAGTTTGGAGAACACTCTTGCAAACTTGAGTCAGATAGTAAGATCTAAATCACAGTAAAAAGAACAAGAGTCTTCCCTTAAAATGGATGAAGTAAAGAAGCAATGCTGTACTCCAGAAGTTCTTGAGTTTCAAGGGATGTTGCTTAGTGTTCACTCCAGTTTCAATTACTCTTCCCAAGCCCTGCATAAGGGGTTATTGCCTGGATCAAGTTTTTGCCATCAGTTAACACTTGTAAGAAAACGGATTATAAAGTTGTGAAGACTTTTATCTATGGAGTAAACTAGGATTTTCTCACAGATAAAAAGATTTGAAATAGATACCACAAGTAAAGGGGAGAGGGTGAGAGGATGGGGGACAAGCAGTAATGAACTTTGTTCTATGTAAAGGATGGATTCTTGCAGTAGAATCTTTCTGTCTTTAAAGATGCTCATCACAAAGACTGACAAAGGACTACATCTGGAATTAAATTACATCCCAAAATGTTATTCTTTCACACAAGTTCATCCCTCAGTAATTTTCCTATCTCCAGAAGTACAGAGAACACCAAAAAATTTGCTCTCTATACAGCTCCAGGGAAAACTCTGGTTAACAATTACCAACAGTTTAGCTTTGCACTGAACACCAATGCCATCAGCTTCTTAGAATGACTGCTCACTTCTGAAATACAGTCAGTAGATATGTAGGACATCCCAAAAGGACAAGTTTTCTGAGTTTTATTTTATTTACTTGAGCTGAGAGATGTCTTTTATTTAAAAACAAATGAAAAAGCATCAAAAGACTTTTTTTTGGCTAGGTGTTTGTGTGTGATTAACTAATTAACTACATAAAATCTATGTAGTGCAACCTGCACCTGTACAAATGGCAAATAACACATTCTGTATCTCCTAACGCACCCCATAAGAAACATGCTTTCAGCAGTCTTCACAAAAGACTGATGGAAGGGAAGAGACTTCAAAAAAGGAATTCTGCCTGTACCTGTTCATTTGTGGGGTTTTAATTATAGATTTTTGAGTTTACTTTGCTTCTTACAGGCACAGAGACAGAGAACAGCTGCAGGGAAAACTCCATTCTCATTTTCAACTTATGCCAATGAGATGCCCATGAGACTTAGAGAGCTGGTAACTCCTACTTTAAAACCCACACCCAGTACATACAAAATTTCTTCACAAGAAAGTCGTTTCTAGAAAGAGAGGGCAGAAGGCTAATACTGTATTAATCCTTTTCAGCCTGTATATTATGAAGTAGCACTTACTGAAAATTGGTATTTCCTTAAAAGACATTATAGATGAAATGACCAAAAGGGAGAAACAAGAAGTAATTTAAAAAAAATTTACATTGACAGTTTGGAGCACTAAGACCTCCTTATGTATATGATCTCTGAGAAATCAATCCAAGCAAAATCAGAGCACCCTCAATTAGAAAATCAGGAAAGAAAGGGATTTACACTGGTTGCACCCAGTCCTGTCCCATCATGTCCCTCCTCGTCTTCTAGCTAATAGACACAAGCAGTCTTCTGGCAATTTTTTATTACATTTGCACAGGAACTTCATAAATTTCAAAGCTTCTTGTGTTCAGTAATATCACTTTATGCATGCATTCACCTACTGTTTTCTCTCCTAGAAGGGTAAGCCCATCTCCCAAACCCTAAATCCATGAAATACACATGCAAAAGTGAAGAGTTTCATTTGACGTTTTCTTACATGTGCCTTTTTAAGAACACATCTATCCATAAACACATATATATGTACGTTAAACCAGAAAGTGTAGGGAGCTGTTGTTTATGTTGCAAACTATTCTGTGAGGAAGGGTTAAATGCCTTATTGTACACATCTTGCACTATGATCCAAAACTTAGAATCACCTGGGCTTTTTTAACTCTTCAGAGTAGCAGTAGAAACTCGGACACAAAAGACAGGGTGTGAGCCCATCATTCAGAATTTACACACATTCTCTTGTTTCTGTCATAAAACAGGTATATCACTTCTCTTCAGATACATAGGAAATAACTATTTCTGTTTACATGGTCAGAATTTACTGAATGTTTAAGGCTCTTAAGGAAATTTCCATGGCTTAATATAACATAAGACAAGGCACCTGGACTTCTTGGACTAGGGCACTGCTGCCACTGACATGCTGCCCCTAGCCCAGAAACATTTATTTGGAGTTGGATGACGTAGCTTGAACAGCACAAATTGAAGGAAAGAGGAGGAAGAAAGTGCAGGACATGTATCATCTAACAACAATCCTGGTGGTCTTCTGATTCTTTTTCCTAGCCAAATCATCCAAAACTTTCAGCTGAAATTATTTGGTTCCAAGCCTTTTAAAAATCCATAAAATTAGTAGTTAAGGATGCTGTGGGTGGGTAAAATGAAGCCCTCGAAAGCAATGGTAACAGGAAAAAAAACCTTGTGGAATTCTGGTTTTAGAGATAGCCTGTTTGGCTTACTTTTCACCTTCAAGTGTTCAATATGCGATATGAAGAGCCATTAGGATCATGAAACACAGAAGTTATCTTTCTGGCCCACTTCTGTGTAACACTGCATTACATAATGGCACAAGGGCAACAAAAAGAGTCAAGCCCTCTCTTTGTCAAGTACTCTGGCTCATTTTGTATTTGTTAACAGGCTCAATAAATATTTGAAACAGGACTGGAAAACTATGCTATCAGTCTGACATTCTTCCCCACCTTATTGTCCCGCCCAAACAGAGGAGATTGGCAGGGGTTATTGTTGCTCTGCACAGTAGAGCAATAGGAATTAATGCCATCATTGCCCTGGACTTGAAACAACTTCATTTCAACTTTTTTCACACTTTTTAACATCATTATAACACCAGTATTGCAGACTCTCTACTTAGCATAAACTTTTACCAAATATTTTCATTTCTTACCATAATTTTTTTTCAACTATGAATCATTAAAGCCACAGATATACAATATAAACTTTTATTTGGCCATAGTTCACTTTTTGTGACATTATGCATGTTAAATACTTCTATGTGCCAAACACAAATGCAATAACTGCATCCAAGTCTGTTCCATAGAAGAATGAATGGTTTGCACAAGTGTTACCAAGTTCAATTGAAAATATGTAGGTTTAAAAAACAAACTGTGTTGGTGGCATCATCTAGAGCAATAGGTGTTCAACCTCCACATTTCAGTCCATTCCCAGACAGTGACAACCAATTACAAACAAATAAAATTCCACAAGCAAGAATGCAACAATCTTCTCCTGCAGAAATGCCACACCAACAGGCAGATTACAAAGCAAAACCCACGAGCTGCTATGCCAGACTGTGCAGGGTAGAAGGCACAATGCAGCAATTTCCATTAGCACCGCTGCTTGCACACAGCTTGCAGGAGCAGAGCCTCTCTCGGTAGTTTACAAGGAGATTTTGCAACTTGTTCAGCAACTAAGATATGTCCAGCTTCCATTTCTCTTTCTTCCTGCTGCTGTTCTACACGCTGATGAGGGAGATGTAAGCAAAAAAAGAGGAAGCTAGTACAAGGAATGATACTTTACACTCAGAAATACAATACATAGTCTGAAAGGATTTTTTAAAAACCCTCATAAGTACCAAACTGACGGTGAATATACATAGTGCAGACTTACATCACTAATTCATCTGCAGTTTCAACTGTGTTTCATAAGGAGGGAGAATGTTTATGGAAGTCAGAATACAGTGCTTTAATCTGGCCCAGTAGCTTTACATTTTACACAGTATGGGTACTAGAAGTAGACTGAAGAGGAAAAAACCTTTAAATCTACATTAGACCGGTAGACCGTGCCCTTAAAATGAACCATGGGAAGTTATATACAAGCAAAACATGTGCAATTTCTCTAGTTTTCTCTCAATTTCTTCAAAGCTATTTAATTGTAAACACTTTTTCTTCTTAAACTTTTTATATGGTCTTCCGTTTTGTTTCATGCAGCTGCTAATTTGTAACTAGAAAGTATCCAGAAATGTTACAAGTGAGCGAAAACTTAACTGAAAGAAGCATAAACATGTGGATGAGGAAAGTTTATGATAGAGACAGCTGAAGAGCAAGGAGGGAGAACTACTTAAAATTTGCAAGAACAAAAACTCCTACTGAAACCAAACTGCCTAAATCTTACCACAGGAGTAGCTTCACAAGGTATGGGACTGCAAACTACTGTACTAGTACGAAATGCTTGCAAAGCTTAAATATCCACTTCATGCTGTGCTTTATCATCCATCCTTCTTCTCCACTGAAAATAAAACATGTACAATTTACGATTTAGCCAAACTGCAATTTTTTATGTTTTCCTATTACAGTGAGAGCTAGTCATGCTATTTTACAAGTAGTTTTGAATAATTTCAACTTGTTCTTCATTCAAGTAAGAGTAGTGCAAGAGCACTTACTTGTGGACAAGCGCAAGTTCTCAGGAAGGATACTGAAATGTCTGTTCTGCATTGCTTTTTAAGTTTTTCCTTGAAATATAAACACTTGTTGTAGCTCATGATACTTTCTCCAGAAACTTGATTTGCAACTGTTATCTGAGATGAATATGTAGTTCTACACTTCTCTCTGCAAGGGCAACTGCCTTTTTGAGAGATAAAATTTCTACAGCAGGCTACAGGAGACTCACTGTTCTCATCATGATGCTCTGAACTTTAAATGAATGCAAGACAACACTTAAGAATAGAACTTTACAAGAGGATAAATGGAAAAACCTAAATAGTTAAAGATACAAGTGTAGGTTACATAAACCAAGAATATGCTCAGGCAGATTATGGAAGACAAGCAGCAATATATATATAAGCCTGTACTAAAAGCACTTCCACTGCCTCCCAAATACGGTATCCTGAGTTGAAAGAACCCACAAAGATCAGTGAAAACAACTCCTATAAAATCTATATTTAGCAATGCAAGAAACTTAAGTCACCACCAATAAATATCACTTGAAGATCAAAATCCCACACTGGATTGATATGATGTTGGAAGAATCATGCTTTATCCTGTTAATCTCCAACTTCCCTATGAACAATGCACCTTAGCAAAATAAAGAGGCATGCACAGCAGGTTAAACACTAATGCCCATGCATATTAACAGAGGTATCACAGTGTTTGAAAAATCTTAACAGATATGAGGAGATTTTTACAAAGACTCCAGCATCCATTTTATGGAAATGCTCTCCCTTTCCAACTTAAAGTCCACCCATCTCCAAAATCACCAAAACACCACCACAGAATTATGTAATATATTTATCTCAATCTTTTTCCTATTTTCAATAGAGAAACAGAATGCTGCAATTTAAAAAAGGAAAAAAAAAAAAAAAAGGTCAAATATCAGTCTGAGTTTCAATATCTAAATTTAAGTATTAACCTTCATTCTGCCCTCTCATTCCTGCATCTCATCTAAATTAGGAGACACAGATCATCACTATTTAAAACAGAGCTACCAGGTCCAAAACCAGTTAATTATTTCAGACTGCAAAATACAAGACCTTCTGTGCTAATTAAATACTGTAGGGCTCTTTTATTGGCATTTACACACAACCCTACTAGTTAGCACACCTCTCAGTTGAGAGCCCAGGACAACGCAATTACAGATCAAGGCCATCTCCACATGTAATCCCAACAGTGGCCCTACACCACTACCCTTCTACACCTGACATTTGAAACCTCTCACTTTCAGTGCGTGTAAATACACACCACCCTGTCAACAAGTGTGTCGGGTCACTATAAACAAAACAATTTCAGCAAAAGGGGCTGTTAGTAAAGCTCTTGAACCACTGGAAAGATGAGCCAAGCTAACAGGAGGCAGCACTGTTTTTGCTGAGAGGCTTTTTCCTCAGCACAATCCCTGCAACAGAGTGACAGTCTCACCAATGTTCCTTAAAGTCAGGTTTCTCCTGGCTTCAAACTTTGCTCAAGGAACATCACGGGATAGAGGGGTGTATCAGGTTTACATTGCAAAGTGTTGGCAGTGGTGGGCCACAGGGGTGGCTTCTGTGAGAAGATGCCAGAAGCTTCCCCTGTATCTGACAGAGCCAATGTCAGCTAGCTCCAAGACAGACCTGCCAATGGCCAAGGCTGAGCCCTTCAGCAGGAGCAGTAGCACCTCTGGAATAAAGTATTTAAGAAGGCGGGAAACTGCTTGGAATAACAGCAGCAGAGAGTGAGAGCATGTGAGAGAAACAACTCTGCAGACACCACGGGCAGTAAAAGGAGGGGGAGGAAGTGCTGCAGACATCAGAGCAGAGATCCCCTGCAGCCTATGGTGAAGACCACAGTGAGGCAGCTGTGCACCTGCAGCTCCATAGCAGAGAAAATATTCACCTGTAGCCCATGGAGAACCCCATGCCAGAGTAGGTGGATGCCCAAAGGAGGCTGAGACCCAGTAAGAAGCACACGCTGGAGCAGACTCCTGACAGGACCCTTTCACAAAGAGCCCAGGCTGGAGCAGGTTTGTTGGCAGGTCTTGTGACCTCGCAGGAGACCCACCACAAAGAGAATGTTATTTTAACTTTGGTAGGGGACCTATCTTCCCAGAACACACAGATCCTATAATACATTAGGACACAGACTAATGTAATTAATAGACTACTGTAATTAGTTCAGCAACCTCCTTACCCTCTCAGAATAGGGGACATGTCTAATTTGTCCTGCTTCCCAGCTGCACTCCCATCCTAGGTGGATAAACATTACATACTCTTTCTGCTTCTTGAGTCAATAAGATAATCCTTTACATTGTACAAACTATTGCTTTGGCTGCTTTTCATGCTGGAGTGCAAAACCAGCCTCCCAAGCACAACTGTGAGTTCAGTGAAAGACGACCAGCTGGTAGGAAAAAAATATGAATTACAGTTTGTAATCATCCTTGAAGACTGCTAGCATTAACTTCATTCATGAGCTGAAGCCTTAAGGACAAGCAGAAACTGGTGGACACAATGGCCCGGGGAATCTCCACAGGCACAGTTGGTAGCAGTACATCAAGGGAGCACAGTTGTACTGAGAGACTACAGTCTCTTGCAGAAGCATTTTTCTTCCATATACTGAAGTGCCTTAAGATGGTACTTGAAAGCTTGACAAACACAAACTATTACAGCTTGAAGAACTTGGATAATCTGAGTCTTTTCACTTTCTGAACAACTACACCGCCTAGCTTTCCATGACCTTTACACGTACAAAAAGCTTTAGAGCTGACAGACTTCAGAGTGCAAGTATCTAATGGTATTCATCATTATTATTCCAATAATTTGTCTGTTTGGGTATACTGTCACTATTTGTCATCCTGAAGAGTGTGAGAAAAGGTTATTAATTCAAAGAGACAGAAAAAAAGATTCACACATTTCTGCACGTGCCTATTTGCACATTACTCAAGCCAGACCATTTCCGGATGTGGTTCTGCTATGAAGGTCTAGTTTTAAAATCTTGACAGGTATGATTCAGATATATTAATACCATAACATTATACTGACAAAAGCTGCCTTTCAAATTTACTTTGTTCAGGAAATGCTGTAACATGTACCTCTGTAAATTATTATTTTCCTAATAAAAGCTGAATTTAATTTAGAAGCATCCTCAGTTATTAATAACATCACTTCTAGTTATACCCCAAGTGTACAGTTGCTCTCCATCAAGAGCATTACTCAGAGTTATATAGTACTTCACACAACATCTGTAAAACACTCCAAGGAACTCATTCCACCTCACGATTTACTCAAACCATGAGTAGTTTCGACTTCTCCTCTGAAACTGCATTCCATGGAGTTAGTTGACATGTTCTGACAACTTGTGTTCTCATTATATCAGGCATCTCTAGTATCACAGTTGCATTTACTACCAGTAAAACTATCATTCAAATTCTAATTTTCTGTTTAATTTGGTAAATAAACTGGTTCAGGTACTTAAATTCTTTAAACTAAACAAAATAAAGAACAGCCTTGGCAAAAGCTGAAAATAATTATAATCAATTTTCAAAATGGCTCTGCTTGAGGGATCACTCTCAGCAGCTCCAGTCCATCACAACCCTTAAAAAACCAGCAAAGTTTCATTTCCCCATCACTTTGTGGCATCTTGAACTTAACAGTACAATTACTGTATAGACTTAACATTTTCTCTACAGTCTGGGAAGATTTAACATCTCTTGCACATGCTTCCTCAAGTAGATTTAAGTTCTAACCCATTCTACAACTTACTTCTACACTTTCAACAAGGATATCCATACACTGAGAAGGAATCAGGGTAGCCTATGAAATGCAGTTAACCAAACCCAAGTTTTAACTTCTGATCATGTTATTTACCTAAGAGGAACCTGCGCTTAAGTCAGAAATTAAAAGAAGGCACCAGGAGCTAAATACTGGCAAGAAGTTTCAAAGACTCATGAAAAAATATAATTTGGTCCCCACTACTTAAAATAGCCATCATAACTTTTGTTAAGCTATAGAATAAGCAGTATAACCAAAACAGTGAACTATTTGTGAGGACTGTAACCAAAATGCAAGTCAATGTTAAGAGACTAAAAATAGGTGAAACTCCTTTGGACCAGCCTTGGAAGAGCTCTCCATCTAATTTTAGGGAAACTTCAAATTTGGCCTTAAATAGACACATGGAACTTCCTCAATCATCTACTTCACTGCAAGAAGCTGGTGAATATCTTTACCAACAAAACAAACAAGTAATTCCACATTAGCCTACAAAGTACTTCTAAAGGTTATATAAAAATGGCCATCAAAAGCAGCAAGTAATATCCTAAACATTAGATAGGTATGTTCTTGGTAAGTACAGAAAGCAGATTATCATTACTGTACAAAATTTTCCATAGTAACCTAATGCCTAACAGCCATCTGCTGTAAGAGGTTGGAGGTTGCTGACAGTATTCAGGGGCTGCAAATTACCACAATTTTCATACCTCCTCACTCAAGATGCAAAGGCTGCTCCACTTAATGCATTGAAAAGAGCCAGAAAACACTCTCCAGTTCTTTGAAATCTGTGTCACATTTTCTGGATTGTAAGGGATAACATATACTAAGAAGCATAAATTAAAGGAACAAGTTCCAACTTCCTCAAGGTATGATGCTATCTTAATTTTAGCTTTTTAGTGTGAGGACATTAATCTTTAGATTTTAAACCACAATGAATGCAAGGAAAAAACCCACAGACTAAAAAAGTTTTCCTACTATTCCTTTGGGGTAACCAAAATAACAGGCTGATGTTTAACAGAAGTTACCTCCCTGTAATGATACTAAAACAACTTCACAAATAGTTTCCTCCAGAACCTCTTGCTCCCAAATTCTTACGTTTTGTATGGTTTTGTTCACAGAGGTATAAAAAAGATGTTACTCCCCAGCACACATGAAGAAGCCACAGTCTGGATCTCTCAGCTTCTAGATCTCGTGTGCTTTACTTTTAGATGCAAGATAAGGTCTTACAATATTTCCTAGAAGAGAACAAAAACTTCAACATGAAGTCCATCACAATCTGAACAGAAGGATTACAATTGTGAAGAGTCACAAGGGGTACAAATATCCCATATACTTAATTTTCCCATCATGATTTGTTTTGCTATACAAGGATCCTCAGTGTAACAGAAAATACAAAAGTCCTTTGTGAGAGGGCAAGTGTAGCTGAAATAGTGCCAAAAAGACTGACATGCTTTTTGCTCCATCTGCCTGCTAAAAACCACAGGAGCAATCAGCCAGCTGTATCTGCTGCTAATGTCTAATATACAGAAGTTCCTGAAAGACTCACAAAAGTCCCCAAACCCATACCCACATGCAAAACCACAGCAAAGAAAATGTAATGCTGTCCCCTAGAAGGGAGTGGAAGACAGAAATCAACAGGAAGAGTATAAGAAACTCCAAGCAAATGTTTGTTTGTTTGTTTTTGTTTAGCAAGGATGAGAGGGAGCTCTATAACCTGCAACAGTAGCAAGTAAAAGTCTCAGCACTAACTCAGTGTCTGACTAGCAGTGGCAGTACTCCTACAGTCAAGGAGATTCAGCATGACTATCATGACATTAAGAAAATGCCACAGGTAAACCACTTTTAAGAAGCAATTATCTCATGAGCTTTTGGTAAATGCTGCCACTTCATCAGCAAACCTGAAACCAAACAAAACCAAATACACGGGGTCTGGGAGGGGGTGAGGGAGGTGCCCACAACAGAAATGCTACTGCCACCTTTTCATTTTGCAATACAGCAGTGCTTTAAATAGGATAAAGCCTAAACAGACATAAATGAAAAGGAAATCTTACAAATGTATTTAGCACCACCTCTATAAAACTGTATTAATCTATGCTGTTTACATCTGTCTAACTGAAAGATATACTTAGTCACTGGAGGGCTCTTAAATCTGAAGATGTACATATTGGTGCTTTACTTCAAGTATTTTTTACTTACCTTCTCAGAACTGAGAAGCACAAATTGTGGCCCTTCAGCATGTATTTAACACTGCTATTACACTTGGATCCATGTACATGCTTTGCTTTTAAATCCCCTAATCCCTCCCAAAATTCACATTGTTATATGTCTTGGTATCATGATAGGTGGGGCTTTCCTTGTAATATAGAAGTAAAAGAGTGATCCCAGCTGCCTGACCTTAATGAAGCTGGAATTATATCTCAGGACTTGCAAGGAAAAAACACAACATCTATTTTTATCAAATTTACACTCAGTTCATGTAGAAAAATATTTAAAAGGGAACACCAAAACATAACTCGGTCTGTTTTCTTCATCCCCTCAGGTTACTTATTTTTTAGCTGTAGTGGCTTGAGAGTCTTTGCCATCCAGTTACTGGAAATCAGCTTTCTTCTTGGCAGTATGTGCCACAATTGATGTTCCAACACACGAGGCAGCACAGGCTTGCACACTCTACTGCTGATCAGAACTGACTCTCCAGTATTTAATACAGACAGATAGCTTGGGAAAGCCTCAGAAGCAGCTCTATTTTAAATTGTATGTTCTACACAGACATTGAGATGGGAAGGCAGATATAAGACATCCCTGCCATTGACACTAAGAGTAATTTTCAGGCATTCTTTAGGCAAAGGATTGCCCAAAAGGAAAGAATGACTTTTTCAGATAAAGAAACTGAAGGTGCCTGTTTTGATACTGCTCCTGAAATGTTATACATGACTTGCAAAACTGTATAAGAAATTAAAAGACAGCATACAAGTTAAAAACACACAACAAACCACCAAAGCAAACAAAACTGAATGCTATCAACTGTGATTTCAAGTTTGGTAGTAATACTTCATTTACTTTTTGCTACAAATTGCATTCCTTTCTATCACCAAATGCCATGAAGATCTCTCCATTAAAGAACAGATTACTTAAACAAGCAGCGTAATTAAGAGCACTTGATACTTTTTCTCTTTTTCCATTTCCCTAAGTTTCCTACTTAATGGCAGGGTTATTTGGGGTTTGGGGTTTTTTTTTGGTGGGTGTTCTGGGTTTTGGGGTTTTTTTGGGTTTTTTTTGGGAAGTGGATGTTAGGCCCTGGGTATGTTTCTGCCCTGAAATTTGGAATCATAGAACAGATTGGGCTGAAAGAGAACTTTAAAGGTCAAACTTCCGCATGTGCTGCTATTGCCATCTCTCCCATGGTAGAACATAATGTGACTTATTGTGACTGACTGCAGATGAAAAAAAATAAATAAAAAAAAAGAATGAATATAATGAGACAGAAAAGTAGAGCATGTATGTTTCATATTTCTAATGCAGAGGAAATATTTCCAAAGTGGACTACAGTCTAGCTGAAGAGCCCTTGTTCAAGTTTTTGAGTCGTTTTTTTTCTTTGTTCAAAGTCAAAACTCCCAAGTTGCTTCAAGTAGGCATGGTGTGTTAATTAGTTTTAAGCAGGTCATAAAAGAGTCATAGTTCACATACAAAGTAATTTAACCATTCACTAAAATCCTATTCAACAGGCAATGAAGCCTAACAAACTGCCTCTTCCAGAGGTCTAGCAAAGACAAGCTCCAAACACTCCTGAAGCGAAAATGTACGCATTGACCTTTGTTAGCAAAACGTGTCCAACATGGAACTCGCAGTCAAACTGATTTCCCCACTTTGGCTGCCCTCCCCCAGCAAATGGACCATTAAAATCACTGTCAGAAAACTTAAGTTAACTTTTTCACAACTTGTCCAACCATAAAACGTATTTTCAGGAGGAGGAGGAAACCATCATTAACAGTTAACAACTACAAAAAATTACTGCCAATCCATGTGCATTAAGCCAGTCTCAAATCCATAAAAGTCAATTAACATCTCTCTCCCACAAAAAAGGGGAATCAAATGAATGGAAGATGAAAGGATGGGAGTACAGAAGACACACAGGGAGAAACTTCCTTGAACATCATAAACAGTTCTTAAATTTCTGAATCATACTGATCCAGTTGCTTTAATACAGCTGATTATGACAAGTGTTAAATCTTAAATTTGTCTACTTGCTGAAAGTCTCGTATTAATATTTTATTCTGTTACATAATGCTTCCTTCACACAAAGCTAAGTTCCAGTATCTTATACCTTTATGTAATACAAAGCTTACACTCCCCATCCCCAACCTTCCCCCACATTTCACATTAAATTAAGATGAAACCAGTGTACCACATCCCACAGGACAGAGTCTGCCATGTCTCCTTTCATGCCTGCTTCCCTGTGCACTCCTTTCACTGAAGCCCATCTCCGTGCTCTAAAAGACAACCCCAGGCCATTCCTACTGCAAAGAAAAATCCCCAAAGAAAAATTTCCTATTTTTCTTCTTCACCCACAGTATGAGACAGAAGATGTGCAGCTGAGAACAATTTATAACAAACCAACCATTGCGCAGAAGCATCTTCAACCGAGGTAGGCGCAAAGGAAATGGTTGTAAATGCACACAATAAATGGTTTTGAGAACATGGCTCCTTCTTCCATTGCTTTTCTGGTCACCTCCTAATTAAGTCACCTCCTTTGTTACTCTTTGACGAGCATGACGTCAAACACAGCTGTCAGAGGAGCACTGAGACTTCAATAAAGCCTACAGCCTCTCAAGGTAGTGCTTACTGACAATTACATGAATACTTTTCTTTAGAGTTTTGATGTAGTCATAATGTCTGGCATAATTTCTTCAATGCATCACAAAGACAGGAGGTCCTTACAAGAGAATTAAGAACATGAATCTGCTTGGCTTGAGATCGGCTTACTATTAGCTGAAAATGAATTAAAAGTGTGAAGTTTACTAGGGAAAACTATAAACCAAGTTGGGCCAAAAAGTAGAAAACATCTTATTCAAATGCTTTTAATTCTTGCTCAGGGTTGCTCTTTACACTCAGGCTTTATAGTGTATGTTCAAATAAGTTATGAGTTCCTACATTTATATGGGAGTCTTTTCATTCTGTTTTTGCCAGCTACTATTGCCTCAGAAAAAGCACCACACCAACCACCTGTACTTAAAATACAATTTCTTACAGTTCTTCCTGCTTTCCTTAAGCTCCTTTTAGAAAAAAACAACTTAGAAAATATTTTCCCCCTTGAATTAAAAGCACAGCCGTAAGTCATGTCATCTCTCCTGCAACTAGGCCGGTTCTCAGAAGCCTGAAGCTTTAGGCCTGGGATATTTCAGCTCCATAAACCCCCCTATAGCTATGTCTGTCAGCTGCTCTTCTCTTTTCATATATAAAAGAATCTTTAAGCAGCATATGGCCTTGACTATGTGTGTATGTTCTGGCAGGTCCAGGCTAAAAGGGTTACAGGCCATTTGTCAAGCTGTATCACATTTCCTCCACGCCCTTCCTCTCGTGAGTAACCCAACACCGCTCACAGCTCGACCCCGACGCCGAAGCACGGCCATGACCGAGTGAAGGCTATTACTTGAACTGAGCATAATATGCTGGGGCACACATAGTGAGTCATGGCTATTAAAATCAAGGGCATGACACAGCAGAAGTTAAATTGATAAGGAATTAACAGTTAATCAGGCTTGAGGAGAAAAGTCTGGTTCTCCAAACTCACAAGGGGTTTAGCCTTCAGTTTTTCTGTTAGACAACTGCTGGAACCACCATGCACCAGCACAAAAGTGAGGTCATGCGACACCATCCTTCAGATTCACGGTAAGGAATACCACACTCCATGTGCTCAGGAATCCCGTTCCACCCTGTAGCATGAGATTTGTAACCAAAGGGCTTTGCCATTACAGTACAACCAGTCAACTGGTAACCTGCACTGTCTGCTTAAGAAAAGGACAGATCTAATAACATTTACTGGCTTATCTTACTATCTTTAAATGTGTCACAGGAAAATTAGAGTTTCGCCAATATAAACTCCCAAGTGATTCATGGAACTTCTGCTACCATAGCTATATCATTCACAAGTCACACTGTCACACCACTTGCCAATACCTTTGAAACCAATGCAATAAGTATCGATGGGTGGCTGGAATGTCAACCTTATTTCCCCCATCCACAGCTTCACAGACAAGTTTTCTGTGTTTCACAATTAAATCCTTTTACTGAGCCAAACTTTTTCCCTTCTAAATAGTGCATTTAAAGTGAGTCAATTGCAGATAACAGCAGACATCTCTTTCTTATTCAAAACAGACAGAATAAATCTTTATGTTAAGACAGTAGTATGGCAATTGCAAGAGATCACACCAAAAGCTTTTTCAAGAGAATTGTTCTGTTTCACATAAGTCAGTGAAAAGGGCATTTACAGGAAATACTTTAGTATCAGGATAAGAACTTTTTCCACATCTTGGCCAGACACCTTTGGAAGAAAACAAAAAGTTACTTCTTAGTACATTTAGTTGTGGTTGAGAAAATTCTGTGGATGCTTCCATACTGGGGAAAAGGCCATTAAGTTTCAGAACTTGAAATGTACAGGAATTGCAACACTACCAGAATGAGGAATGAGTTAATCTATCTTGTTTACCTAGTGCCTCTAAAATCGATCATTCCTAGATGACCTACAGGACCACTGAGTGAAATCGTAATGATTAAGTACAACATAATGCCAGGATATGCTGCATAAATCTGCTTTGATATCTACATGAGGAAATATGAAATAACTGGTTTCATAAGGCAACTTGTGAACAGGTGGCTGCGTTTCAAAGCATTTTGTCCAAATACAGTGGCATCCAGATGCTTGAGAAACAGCAAAAAAGCCTTGGTTTGTAAACCTTCAGAACACCCCTATTTGACTCCACAGAGCATATAGCAATACACATGCTGAACAATGAGATGTATCAACATTCAACCACAGATTCAGGATTTTCATCCTGTTCTACCAGCTCTGTCCTGATTTCTTATTCCAAGTGACTGTGTAGCACTACTTGGACAATGAGAATGTACCACAGCGACTACTTTCCTGATCTTACTGCCCCAAAAGAGAGCTTCCTCTCATGATACAAGCAGTTATCCATAGAAAATACTCTTGCCTTGGGACATGTTATTCTAGGAATTGCTTTATCCTTTTTCTAATGGAAAGGTATGATCTTAATACAAGTAGCAAATTACAAAACTTGGCTTCTGAAGATATTTCTGTGCAGAAAGGTTATCCGAATTGTTAAGTATACCATTAAAAGCATTTAGAGCACAACAGAAGGAACAACCACAGAAATGCCCATTCAAGATAAGCCTAAGTACCATTCCTACATCTCAAGAAGAAAAGAACCAGCTGAAGCACACATTACCTTCACTTACTTGTGGTTCTCTCTCTCCTCTGTCCACTAACATTCACTAAAGTGGAGCAAGTTGAGGGAAGAGCAGAAAACATCCAGGAGGCAACCCATGTCCAGATTTGTATTGTCTGAAAAACAGTCCTTTGGTGCCTCTTGTGCATCCCAAAGAGGCATCCATACAAATATTACAGAAGTGCCAAAACATAACAAGATCAGCTTCTTGAGATTGCAGTTAGAACTGCAGCAGGCCTCTCTACTAAGACTATTGATGGCACAGCATCATAGAAGACAACTACTGATTTTGCGTGCCTCACTCTAGAAGAAACTGGAAGAAAAGGATGAGGGGATGAAGGGAGCACATGTTTATATAATTTAATAACACAGGAGCATTGTAACAGTTCAAGAAGTCTCATCATTTTAAACAGAATTTATTAGCAAGGTGCTTTACAATCCCCAAAAAGCTGCTAACTCAAAAATGTAACAAGTTTCATGTGAAAATACAACAGCAAAGTTGTGTTCTCATGTTCAAAATACAAACAGAGCTCTTCATTTACATCTCAACTCCATAAATAACAATAGAAGCTGAAAACAGTGCCTTTGCCATACCTAATATATTTTATTTGGTTTGCTATTTATCAGTATAAAAATCACAGGTGGAATCTGGAATCAGAAACAGCAAAGCTAATATCAGTAACATTTATTTCTAAATGTGAATCCCTATTTCCTGAAACCCTGATTTACTGAACTGGAGTCTGAACAGCTTCTTACTACCAGCCAAACACCACACATCTTGCCTTGAAATGAGCTGCAAAACAGACTGTCAGACATCTTTGCATTAGTTTGCTTCACACTTAAATTTGGGGCTTTTTTGGATCATTTAGGTTTTGTTTGGTTCGTTTAGGAGCTCAAAGCTACAGAAATACTTTTCATGGGATGTTTCCCAAACTCCTACACATTGCAAGCTTGAGGCAAAAACTGCATTTGTTTCATGCTTCTCATGCTGGTTGGACAGGGGCCTGGATCTATGGTAGTGCTAACAGTTTTAGGATAAGAAAGCCTCATCCAAATAAAGCTTTTGTCTGCTTTCTCTTCTCTTTTAACAATTTTCCAAACCATGCCTGACAGTTGCCTGCTTTCTACACTGAAAATCTGGTACAGCTCAGGGTATCAAAAACATTGCTAAGCATTTAAAAGAAATTCCTATGAACCTCCTTAAAAAACTGTTGGGACTCATTTGTAGGTGCTTTACTTGACTAACCAGCTCTAGTGAAGTGCAGGCCACACAGGTTTGAAATGGTCCCTTATAATGTACCTGCTGCTTTCATTGTTCCAAAATAACCACTGGAAAATAGTGAACAGATGCCCAGATTCCAGTAGACATCACAGCAGGGGTCTTTTTTTACAAAAACTGGTTGATACACCTCAAAGAAAATCACTGACAGATATGATAATGTTGTTAGCAATTAATTCACTCACAGGATAAGAGATGCCTATGAGTTACCAAGACTGTTGTTATTTAATGTTTTATCTTGATGCCAGGGCAGCAGGAACTTGCTGTGTTACTTGGCAGCAAGGAAACTACTAAAATGCTGACACTGTAAGCAACAGGTTTGCATTTTACATTAAAAGAAATATGCATTTTCCTCACCTGTTCAAAGTAACATGAAGGTACTCAAGTAGGACAAAGAAACTCCCAATACAAAAAACCAGTTATTTAATACAGATGTCGCTGTCCCTAGTCCTTCACACACAAATACTATACAATTCTACATGATTTGTTACAGGACTGTTCCAGGTCATTGCTGACCTTACTGAAAACATTACAAGTTTAACTTCAGTGCACTATCCCAAAAGAAGACCAAGGCTGAGTTTCATCTTTGTGTAATTGTTAGATTCACCACATTTAGCAATTTATACAGATCTTCCACATTTGCATGGCTAGCAGAAGCCTTCTTCCTACTTCACCACAAATTTGGTTCAGAGCATTGCTCGAGCTAAACCTAAATGCTACAGTTAGGCTGGGGTGGGGGGAGGGGCCAGGGAGAAGAGGAAAGAAGGTGAAAAAAACTCACATGGGTCCAGAAGCAGTAAGGTCTGCTTGGGTCCTAAACCCAAAAAGCACCCATCTTTCATTATCTTTGCAATATAAACAGAACACTGTGAAAGAGCATAGCAAGAATGCAAAAACTGGGAGAAAAGGAAAAAGACACAAAGAACTAGTAAGTTGACTCCAGAGAATGTCTGGGATGAAATGGATACAGCCTGATCTAAACTTGAGTTGAGTTCTTCTAGCATAGATCATGGATTTTTTTCCCCTGCACATGATCAACATCTCAATGCCGTAGTTATACCAACAGAGACTGTTGGCATTGATTCAGTTCACCTACTGTTACACACTATTGCAACAAGAACACACCAGAATAATCGTATCCTTCAAAAGAAGAAATAAGTCTAACCAATTTACAAAAACCAAAATGCTTTCCTGTCAGGTATGTCCCCACACTTGGAATAGAACAAAGGAATTAAAATCACTTCCACATCCAAAATGCGAACATATTAAAAGCATAACTTTTTACATGAAAACACCACTCTCCCAAAACCATTAAAAAAAAAATAAAAAAAATTAAAGAGCATACACTTCCTAGAGCGATTCCAACTTAAACAAGATGCAGTTGTGAAAAGCCTGTGATGCATGTTGCATGCACTAGATTAGACCTTAAGTAAATCTACTCAAGAGTTTAGGAAAGAATCAGATTTCCTGAACCATAGTAACTGTAACACTGTTGCTTGCAACAAATTTGTAAAGGTGCAACCAACAATTGAGATTGTAACTCTTCACCAACTTCTGCAAAAAAAAAGAGCTACATTACACACTGAACAGAATTACACCACATATGGATATTCCTCTTTGGGTAACTCTTCCTCCCAAAAAACCTATTACTTCATTTACAGGACAATGCTACTAAAGAGTGTTATGGCATATTACTTGTTTGTATCCAGTAAAGCAGATGCTGGTTGATCCATGGGTTGCAATCTCATACAGTATTACTGTTACCAAATAGAGTGCCCCAGAAAACCTCTGCAGAGTAGAAAAGGCAGACAATCTCCTGGGGCTGGCAGCATTTCCAAGCTGATCCTGGCCAACACCGGTGCTGTTTGCCAGCTGTGCAGTTACAGGTCACGTTGGGCTGTGCTTACAGAAGGCCAGGCACCTTAGACATGCTGAAGTACCAAAAGTAACCAAAGGATATGCATTCAGCAGAAAAGCCACTCAGAGAAAGAACAAACACGTTGGATAGGCAGCACTGCAGGTTACAACCATCATATACTGGCTTCCAACTGCACTAGTAGGAGCCTACAGAAGAGTGCATTCAAGAGTGGGATGGGAATAAAAAAATTACTATTTCATATCGCCATCATCACTTCACAAAACAGCTGGCAATTAGAGTTGCAGGGATGCTGACAACCAGCATAGTTCCTTACTCCTTTCTGATCCATTTGAAACACCACAGCTACTTTTCTTCCCTTCTGGAAGACAAATATAAAGTATTAGATATGTGCAGTGCTATAAAAAGTGCAATTGGAGCCTTTCTTGGTAATGGCAGAGGTTTAGGGTGCATAGCACATGAGCAAGAATCAAAACAGTCACCTTCATCAGTGATTCCACTCAATAAACAGCAGAAAAGATCACTGACAGTATTAGCAATGCACCTTTTCCTCTTCCACCCCAGTCAACAGTGTATCTTGTTCAAAGCTGGCTTTTAAAAAAATGCTCAAGTGTCTCAAGGGGAAAACAATAAATCCTGTAACAGAAGGATGTTAACAGTGCACTCCCTCCTTGCTGAGTTTTCAGAAGCCAACAGCAACTAATACATTTTACAGTGGAACTATCTCCATTTCTTCCTGATACAACAATCCAGTTGAAAGAAATCTGGGATGCCGGGGTAGATCAGGAGCATCTCTAGCTTACTGTGGGCAGTCTGCTGCACATGTGACCAAAACAGAACCTAACAGCATCCAGCCCCCAAAGAAAGTACGGCCAGATGCACTATTCAATAACTCAGAAGTCTGATGGTTGAACAGATAAGTAACGCAAATAATCTATAGTTCTGCCCAAGTGTAAGTTTTACTTGCTGTTCTCCTGATAAAACCCCAAGAATCCAGACATACTCCTACAACTGTTTAGACAACACACAAAACTCAATAGTGGAGATGGTGTAAGAATCAGCTACTAATGAACTTCCCAGTTTACCTGTTGAGGCAAGTAATAATCCCTAACACCTCCACTGTCTGTGGAAAGCCCTCACAGACACCAATGCTACTCATCAACTCTTTCACTGCAATGTACTTTTGCCATGGGAGAGGGATATTCGTTTTAAACAAAGTGTTGAAGACACACAGTCAAATTATCACATAAAAGAATATTTATGAAAAAGGCTGCATATACTCTCCAAACTTGAGAGATGCATTGCATGCATGTCAGATTAACTAAACTGCATCTGAGTAAGGTTTTCTTAACTTTTCTTAAGCAACCAGTATTTGAAAATGTTTCTCAGAACACAAATACTGAAATACTGTACTTAGACTGTAATTCATTTACGAATGTGCAAGGAATTGTGTTCCCCCCAGCCCCAGTTTAAAAACAGATACCAGCATGATGATCCAGTCTGACACCTTGAGTAGCAAAGAACAAAGAAGTTTCACCCACCAGCTCAAGAAGTCCATGATTTCTGGTTAATCTGGAACCTACTATTTAAAAAGGCTTATTAACCCCATTTAAGAAATTAAGAAATTCATTTATGGGCATCAGAAGCCAACTTTTGGTAAATTCTCCAATTTTAACTGCCTTTAAGATTTGACATGTAGAAGCAGAAGTTATACTACAAGTAACTACTGAGAAGCAACACACATCTGCCTTTGCCTGCTAGAACTACCCAAACTCAGCCCTCACATCTTCTTTTGAGCTATGACACTTGCCCCAACACTTCCTACTTTCCTTCAGGTAAACTCAAACTATGCTTCTTTATCCTCTGCACCAATAGTTTTGCTACAATTTTTATCCAAGTGTGGTGTTTTGCTCTGGTTCGGTGGTTTTGTTTTGATTTTTTTGGTGGTGGTGGTAGTGTTAGTTTTGTTTGGGTTTTTTTATTTGTTTGTCAGTTTGGTTTGATTTTTAACACAATCTTTTCTGCATATCATGCTATGCTGGCAACCATTCTGAAGAGCTGGCACAGGAAGCAGGCATGATGTTCTAGCTCTGGTCTTCACTAGTGACATATACAAATGCAGCACCAGCTCCTTAGTATTTTCCTGCAAACAAGGAGCCATTTCAGAGTCCAGGAAGCTCACAGTCAGCTGGCCACCACAAACCTCAATGTCCTTCAGGACCACCCTTTCTAATGTCTGCACACATTAACAGCAGTGAGCAACTACAGCCTGAAAACTTTCTAGTGTTGTCTGTAATTGCACTCTAGCTGAAGCTACTCAAGACCAAAACCCCCAAAAGGTCGATTTGAAGAGTTAATGAATGAAGATTCCTTCTGAGTAGATAACCTCACTTACTACTACATATTGGACAAATTGTTTTCAAATCAGCAGCTTCTTTCACATTACATTTCATAAGTTTAGCTATCAAACATGGATTTGAATTCTTCAAAAAGGATATTTCAAACAGCAAAAAATGTTGTGTTTTTTTTAAGGCATTTCCTAAAGACTTCCTAAAATTTACACTTACATAAAAGGATCAGAAGAGAACACTGCATAGACCATTTTCACTCAAATATCCCATTTTCAGACTGTTGAAGGAACGTGATGACTTAATAGGTTTTCTTACATAGCTTCCAGAAATTTTGATTTCTAGAGAAATAGATTAATATATTGCTTAGCTTCTTGAAATTAAATTAGTTCTTTTCAATGGCAATTTGGAAAAATTAATGTAAAACTTGTAATACAGTTGTGCATATAGACTTCTCTCCTCCTGCAATTTTCAATCAGCAGACAATTCTCAAGTAAAAGCCATGACACAAAAAATCCCCCAGATACATCCAGATGTTTCAAAGCAGACAGATACTATGATACATTTATGAGACAGAAGAAAAGGAAGCAAAGATACTTGTCAGGCTGCATGAATTTGTATCTGCAGAACAAGACACCAAAGAAAAAAAATCAGTATGAAGCTTAAGAGAAGGGTGTTACAGTCTCCTCTTGGTCTACTCCTGAAAAATCTATACCTGAAGGGATGGTTCAAACAATCCCATCACTCAACCTCTGAATCCAAGACTTTAAAAAAAGGTTGTTACAGGCTGAATTCCTACAGGATACCTAACCTGTGTTCCACCAGTCCACTAGTTTATCAGAACGGTGCATACATAGTTCTAACATAAATGTCTTCATTTCCATAAATGAAGTCAAGACAGTAAAACAACACTGAACATGAACACTAAAAGATGAGCAATTTCAGCTAGAACTTCGAACAATGTGGGAGATTTAACTAAAACCACCTGTTTAAGCACCATTCTTCAGTTTCTTGTCTGTGTTGCCCCCCAGTCACTTACTCATTAAGTACAGAACGTATCTTGTGGTTTGTGAAGACACAGCAAAATCCAAGCTGTCTGCATGTCCAGAGAAATGCACTCTGGCTACGAAGAAACCTTTAGAAAGCAACTGCAAAAATAACAGGATGAAGAAGTGAAGAAGGGAGTAAAAAAAGACATTTTTGTGTCTAAGTTGCTCAGCTACACAATTGACTCTTCCTTCATCTGAAACAACTAGCAATTACTCTAACCACATTGAACTCAAGGCCATTGCACTGAAAATTTCACTGCTATTGAAAAAAAAAAAATTCTTCATAGAGATCTCACAACTCAAAAGCTTCAAAGCAGCTTTTACCAGTATCAAACCTCCCTGTTCCAATGCCTTGGTTTCACTTATGATCGTTTCAATGCAAAAGCATTGTTTAGGTAATAACAAAAATTAACATTTTAAGCTAAAAGCTAGTTGTGACCAAGTGATAGCACATGCAACTGAGTAAGAGACAACAGTACAGTTTTATTGCTGTTTCCTCATAACATTTCAAGATAGCACACTGATTGCTCATTTGTTTCCCATTATGAGACAGAGGAAACCTTGCTTGAGTCAGATGGTTCCAGCTATAACTCAACACCAAGATATTCTGAAGGGAGGTACACGGGGCAGGAGGAAGGCAGGAAGTCTATTTCCCCCCGCTGAACTGAGATACCAATCTATGAGCCCCAGAGGACTAAAAGATAAACTCATCAGAGAAAGCTCTGAGACAGGTATCATCTTCAAGATGTAGCTTTTAGCACTGAGGAATTCCAACCATAGTAACATTTTGCTAAGGGAGTTTTAATAGCAAAATACCATAAACCAGTTTTTCAACTGTTAGAGATTAAAAAACCAAAAACATCAGGGTCAGATACACCTCACAGATAGCAATCCCTAGATTTAGGCATTTATACATCAAATAGCTGCTGAAGGTCTCACTATAATCAATGCTATCTAAGGAACTATTCTGCTCACCCTCAAAGCAGATACCTGTGTTCAGTCAGCTGAACAGCTCTTCAGGTCCACTGACTAGGTCTCTGCAGACTATAATGGGAGCACAGGCAATGAGCTCACAACCTGGCATCTAAATTTAGGTGCTCAAGTCTGTGAGCCAACCCTACAAGTTATACAGCCAAAGTACATAAGCATGCTGATAGGCCAAACATACACATGCTGTAAAGCATCTGCTAGGAGAACAATCCTTAAAAAAAAAACTTTTCTGAAAAAGGACTGATGAGAAAATGCAAGTCAGCAAGAAAGCCTGCTAACGGAACACAAGTTGAATTCCTGAACTACGTTCCAAACAAGTTTCAGCCTGCATGAAAAGTAAATAGTTTCTAGATATACATAAGGAGGGAGAGATTCTGCCCTAGAAGAGTTGTCTTCAAAAATAGCAACACATCTGAATTACTTCCAGCACACAACTGCTCAGGGAAAGCATCCCTCATTCATGAACTGTGTGAGTAGGGAAGGGCTGATACGGATTTATCTTTTTAATAAGTAAGCACTATAGTTGTGCCACATTTTCCCCAGCTGCTGTATGTAGGTATGTAGTGCTGGGCTTACAATCTAAAAAATTAAATATATAAAGAAAGGTCAAGGTAAAGAAAATAACATATTCTAAAGAAAAGGAAAAAGAAAATCCCCTGTACCACAGAAGCCAGAATTTGAGTTAGGGCATGCTCAGACACTACAATAAGACAACAAAGCACCACTTCCCTAAATTGCTGTAAATTGACCACTTGTTCTTAATCTGTCCCAATTGTGAGATAACAGATCCACTTGTTGACAGAGCCACAGATTGCATCAATTGGTTGCCCATAGAATAACACTGGGACCACTTGTTTGACAATTACGCAGACTAACATCCTTCTCTCTCAGTCCCCCGGTATCTCACAGCCATAGGAAAGGACAGAAGAGGGAAAGCACAGGCTACATTCTTAACCCTTGAAATGCCAACAGCTGGCCTATCAAGGCGTTCAGCTACACCCAGCTTTCTTGGTGACCAGGATTCTCCAGGGTAGAGTGGGACTGACACCTCTAAAATTCATCCGTTCTTTCTCCTTTGAGTTGCCTGCCACCTTGACCAGGAATGATTTTCAGCCAAGAATCAGAATGTAAAAGCACAGACTCAAACAGCAGTTATAGGGAGATTTGAATGAAATATTGCTGTAAATAATATGACAGTGATTCTGTGTTATGCTGTTGTCTTGAAGTCTCAAAAAGCTGCTCATTCCACACTTTTACAACATGACCACCAGAGCTAATACTCTCCTTAAACCTTTGTTTAACTAAATTTTATTTCCTTCATCTATTACTATGCCAATTAATCCCAGTAGCAATCTCTCTGTTATTTTGCCCAAGAACCTAAATTTGTAATTATTTTGATTGCCCTGTATTCCCTCTCAGGACAGGACTGGCTTCAAGAAATAAACCAAATCATGCAACAAATAAAACCCCTGGAAAATAATTGCACAATACTAGCAGCACAGAGCTGTCAGCTCATTTCAGTCTTTAGCAGTTGCTACTTAAATAAGATCAGAGTCAGTTTTAAATGAACAGGTGAGTTAACTTTTGGAATGAAGTATTCTACAACATAACCAAACGATAGTAGTTAACTAAAGCTTAAAATAAGAACAAAAGCCTTGTGGCTGTCAGTAGCCAGGCATGCTAGAGGCCTCAATTCCAATGTCCCCAGACAGAGAGAAAACTGGGGACAAACTCATTCATTTCAATTTTGAGATGAGGCCGTTCACATACATACTCAACACACTTAAAACACTCAAAACTAGAGCAGGTAGGTAGGTAGCTTACAGGAAACATGGATTTCAGTCCAGTTTGAAGGAATGCTTTATGCCAGTGGGCTGCAGGCCTTGGAAGGCAGGCCTTCCAAATTAGCAAAAAGATTGTGCAGCGTGGCAAATTGCAGGGGCAGATGAGCTGAAGGACCCCCACATGGCAGGCTTCTGGTCAGCTATTCCGCCAGGAACTGTGGCTTTGAATGTGCTTCTGTCTGTGTCTTTATAGCCTAAATGATTCTGAATTAGACAGACTTTAAGGCATATTAGAGTTCATTTATTTCCCCAGGCACTTACCCTTGGGACAGTAAGAAAAACTTAAAATACAAGCTTACATTCCAGAATTGTCAGCTGTTGGATTACTGAAGTATATAGCTGCCTCTTTGAACTAGGCTGCATTTGAAATCAACTGTGAAATTAGACCAGCAGCACATAGTTAGATTGTTTTGCTGTTTCCATCATGAATTCTCAGCATTGTACAAGTCTTAAAGAAGGAGTGCTGATACTCCTTAATATTCATATAACTTAAAAGAAATGCTGCTTAATAGCAAGTTTGACCAGATGTTCCTTGCCCTGCCATTAATTTATTCCCTTGTTTCCTTGCTCCATTGCGTGTCTTCCCATCTCAAGCTGGCAGAAGGAGAACAATTACTGTGACTTTCTTGGACGATGCTAAGAGCAACTACTATTTCACAACTAGGTACAAACCAGCAGGTTTGTTTCCTCCATCACTGATTCTCCAGTTCAGCCTTTTCACTTCACAGCTGGTAGAGATGCTTCTCCAAATCCCATCCTCACTCTACTAGAACTCAGAAAATCCCAAGAGAAGATAGCAGGTTTGGCAGCCAATACAGAAGCCATGGGAGCATCCATTACTAGAAAACCTGCTTTAACATTTCAAGTTTGAAACAGTCTTGAAACAGAGAACATAGAAAAGAGAAACTCTTACACAGCATGTAGTTTCATAGCCTGACAGAAGAGGAGGGAGGCAAAAATAAAAGAAAAGCTGCCATTACATAACAGTATAAGTAGCATTTTAAGAATGGAAGGTTTGATTTGCCAATTAAAAACCTTGAAATTGCAAAAGTGAACATTCAGCTCTTGCCTTTTCATTCTGATTAATACAAGCAAAGGATTTTCTGGTATTATTTACAAGTACCCGAGATTAGTAGATGAGAGCTCATAAACAGCTCTGAAAAACACGTATTAGTTTCACTCAATTATGGTGGAATTGTTCAGAGTTTTGCTATACTGTGAAACAATAAATATTGTAGCGTATATTTTAGGTGGATATGCTAGACATAAATTTCTAGTTTACAGCCTGCAAGAGTAAGGGAGTTTTAAGATGCAAGTTCTTGCTGTCATTAATGTTACACAATTGAACTAAGCATCCAACAAACCCAGTCCAGGCAAATTTGTAGGCTCCTGTATGCAGGCTGGTGACACTCAGGTGTGCAAGTGCAACATCCAAAGAAGCAGAGTATGGCAGGTTGTAATGGGAAGGGGGAGGGTAAACCATCAGGGCAGGATCCACACAAAAAAACACCATGCTGCTCAGCCTGAGATTCTGAGCAAAATTATGTTGGTAGAATCAAACAAAGGCATTAAGTGTATTCCTTTAAATGGTAAGAGACGATGATGAAGTAGGTTCTCAGAATTACTCTCCTAGAGCACCATGCAGACTGGAGGCTGAAAACATCCCTCTCTAACACACACAAACTTTGAAAGGATGCAGCTAACAAGGAATGAAAGCCATTACTCAAACCCTATCAGACTTCTTCCTAAACCCAAATATCTCTTCTGCCCTCCAGCCGGTAGCTACTGCCTCCATTGCCCAGACAGCTAACACAGGCATAGATCCAGACCTCCAGCACTTTATTTTTAAATTACTCTGCTGGCCTGGAGCCTGTTAATTCCAGCTCATGTGCAGGGCTGTGACCTGTGGGGCTGAGTACTCCTTCCATTTCTTCTGTACAGGCAGGACCCAGCTCTGGGTATTCATGTCCAGCAAGAGCATGAAGCAGCTGCTTGTCTCCAGCCACCCCTGCTCCCCTGGGTCGGGCAACAGAAGCAGAGCCCTGCTCTCCCCTGAGCTCTCGTTCTCTTCTCTGCCAGGGGGGGCTGAAATAACTCCATTCCCCTTTAAAAACAAAACAAAACAAAAAAAAACCCACTAAACCCCCAAACCATCCAGCTCATCAGCAATTCTTCTAGTGAAAGTGTTCTAAATCTCAAAAACTGGATGCTGAGTGGTATGCATATTTGTTTTCAAGCAGAATGAACAGGTTTTTAAGTACTTATCCTCTGAGCAATGAAAAGAGAAAGTAAACAATGAAACACATGGAAGACACTGCAGGGAACTGGGACATCAAATTTCTAGGTTCAGTTTGAAAACTAAAAAAGTGCACTCACGTTTTCAGAATTACTTTTATTAGGTTTAGTGATTTAAAAAAAAAAAAAAAAAAGAAAATATCTCTTTTTGCTGCTTAATATGCTTTTAATCTCTGAAGTTAATGAGGGCAAGTTATTTCCTAGTTTGGATGCCCTTAGAAACCAAGAAAGAACCCTCTTTATTTAAAAATATTTTTTTCAAAATTTAACGAAAAAGTAAACAAAAGAACCCCAAACATGTGCACATGTAAGGTGGAAAATACTGGCCAAAGCATGAGACTGGGAGGTGCTCACCCCATGAGGTGTGGGGGCTTCAAGCACACATTAAGTCGGTTCAGGGAAAGCCTCAGAAGGCGCAGGGCAAATCCACACAAGCTGAAAACCCACAAGTTGGAGAGAAATTTCCCACAAGCCTCGTGTGAAAGACTGCCTCCTTATCCTCAAGTCTTTGAATAGTGCTTTTCTTCTGAAACAAAGTGTATGAGGTACAGCGAACAAACTGTAAAGGTAACTAGGCCTTTTGTCATATAGTTCCTCCACCCACTTGTACTTTACCGCACAATAGCTCGTTTACAGATTCAGACCACTCCAGCTCCACACAGAAACAATCCTGTATTGTGAAGTGAATCTACCACAGGAGTAAAATCTAAAAATACTGCAAAAAGTCTATAACAATCATTTAGTAGAACTCTACGGTTCTTCCCTTAGAGACAAAGGCTTTCCCAATTTGAATGGGTAATAACAGACTTAGTCACTCCTTACTTCAGTGTGACTAATAGCCTGCAAAAGTCAAAAAAAATACATACAAACCATATGAAGCTGCTTATCTCTTAAAATAAAAAGATGATTTACACTAAAGCAAAAGTACTTGTAGTGTAAAACCCCATGTCATCTTCGCCCCTCAGCCCCAACCTCTACTGGGGAAAACAAAGCACCACGTAGCACAGACTCTTTTCTGCATGTGATACCCAAGACAAGGTATGTGTGTTTGTTTACATCAGTGGACAAGGCACAGCAGCAACAAAATAGTGATGGGTAGAAAAACCAGCAAATCACATGCATCAACCAGCAACCTGCCTAGTCAGCTGCACATTAATGCAAGTAAATCATGGGAGACCAGTTAGGCTGTTGGGAAAGTCTGGAAGAAAAGACGGATAGCCTACCTACACTCTACTTGCACTTTCACCTCACAGAGAATAGTTACTCCATCCCCCACAAGCCACTATAATAGAATAAAGATAAACGCAGGGATTATGCCAAGTTGACCCTAGGCTTTGTTCTTTCCCTCCAAGCACATTCAGTGAAAAGGTCTAAACACACATCTGATTTGACAAGCATTCAGATTCACAAAGAACGTGGTGAAAGTGAAATCATACTTGGGGCATTCATGGGTCCCTATGTCAAAGGTCATTCAGCAGTGTTTCAGCTGCTGCTTGCTAGGATTTGAAGCGAACTAGTTTAAAACCCCATCGCCACAAACACCAACACAGAGTTTATGCCAGCCAAATATATGTCACAGCATGTTTAGCAAAATTCAGCTCAGAGATAATATAATCTCTGCACAAACATTTGAGCCTCGCACCTGGCACAGTCTCATCTAGAAAAGTTGGACAATTTTCCTTTTTAGCCAGATTCTTCATGTCAACTCATATAACTCATCTGCAGAACATTGAATTACTATTAGAAAGAGTATCTGAACAAAGCATTTATATGTCTTCCCTCTTTAAATAAAAAAACAAACCCACATTTTTTTCTACCTAACAAGAGGTTAATCAGTTGATTCAAGCAGAAAAACATCACATTTAAATCACTTAGCTAGACCAGAGAGCTCAAAAAGCTTTATCAAATAAGTTGTCATTGATTTTCTCAGTTTATCAAATATTATTTCAGTCTTCCAGATGCCATTAAGGATGTTTAAAGAAGGTGCATTAGAAACTAAGTTGCAACAGTAGCAGGCTGGGCAGCTTCAGGGCTGCAAAAAGTGGGAGAGCAGCAACTGAAAACCTGCTGAGAAATAACAACAGAGCAGGAAAACAAATGTATTCTTCCAAAGCCTTTGTGAAGCTCGCTCTCAGCTATGGGCAGCACAGTGGTAAGCCCAGCTGTCGATTCAGCAAGCTGCAAGACTGTCACTCCAAAACAGGTCACAGTTCAGCAAGCAAGTTGTTATTTGTTTTTACTGCTGATGAAGAGGTCTTCTCTCTCAAAAGGGGCATTTCCGAGGCAATGTTTTCCTAGGAACAACTATATGCCTTTATGTATTACATAGAATATGGCATTTTGCCACCAGTAGACATCTTTACTAGAGAAAATCTCAAACCTCACTTTATTACAGGAGGTGGTTTCACATAAGGATGCTGGTTTGCCATAGCTGGCAGTCAGACACGTTTCTGTCACTTTGTCAGCAACCCAGACTTCCCCAAAGCTGAAGAGTCGGGCACCAGCATCTTCTACTACCATCCCTCGCTCCTATGCTGAAGCGTTGTGAAAGCATTTGTCAAAAAAGCAGCCTGTGTTCCTTATGGTTTCCACCAAAGGCATACAATTTGGTAACAGCAGACACAGGATCCCCACACCAACTGCTTCTCAAGGAAGCAGCAAGACGGCTGTGTTTAGTGGGACGTGCGCCATTAACTGACAGGAATTAGTTGCATTACATGCTCTCATCTCATACACTAGGGCAGCAATTTAAATAACCTTTGGGCAGAAGAATAGTCTTTATCCTTTTGACAAATGGGAAAAAAACACTCTAAAGGAAGCACAAAATATGCTTGTTCTTTTTGGCTAAAGAAATAACCCCTCTCAAATCTCTGGATGCTCAGTACGATTTATTCATTTGCAACCTTCCCCATTAATAACCAACAATCTTGTTTAAGCAGAAGATAACCTAAAAGACTGAATATTTTGTTCCACAGCCCTCATGCCTAAATGGAAACCCACATGTAACAGGCTTTCCATGAGTGTCCCACTTGCAGAAATGGAGAAAAACAAAAAAATAAGGATACACTTCTAAAGGGTTTGAGACAGAAGAGATGACTAAAAAATCCTTGTTCTTCCTCTGTGACACTGTAAGAATGACAACACAAACATCACAAGGCAATGCAGACCTCACTTCTCTCCAAATCCCTTCTGTCCCCCTCTGGGAACAAAGCACATTGCTTTCCTAATGTCTGGCAGGTTGTCTTCAGGATGGTACAGAAATCCTTTCTATTCTATCATGCTGTGTAAGCAAACAGATTTGTCATGTTGGTGCAGTTGCCTACTAGTTTTAGAATATTCTGAGTTTTGCAGACAGCTGTGATGGCTACCAGAGAGTTTGGGAATCTGCAAGGTACAGAGAAATAAAATTCAAATAACAAAAATTACAAACAAAATAGAATCAAAGGTACTGACTCAGTATCATCAATAACACCCAAGGCAGTAATAGCAACACGCTTTTGGCTGTATGGTTTTCTAGAACACACTTAGGAATCAAAAGAAAATCTAAGGGTGAAAGATTTTGAACATGCTTCCTCCAAAGCAGAACTTGACACTTCTTGTTCTCATACACTACAGGCTGATCAGCTGAGGATTACATTTCACTCTTTGCGAGTTACCCAAACTAAAGAGTTCTCAACTGTATCAGACAATGTCCACTGAAATACTTTGCAATAGTCACACAGCTTTTGCACAATTTGCTCCAAGAAACCAAAATGACTTATTATTACAGCAGAGATAATCATAAGCCTTATTTAAGCTCAAAAACATAGATTTGGCTTTTTTGGTAGTGGTCTTTTTCCTGTCTCTAAAGCAGTCTTTCTTGGAAGAGAAGGAGGGGGGGGAAATGAAGGTGAAAATACACTGTAGCTCTGGATATCTTACAATCTTGAAGTTCTTAGACAGCTAGATGAGATAGCATGACAGGGTTCACTACCTCGTCCAGGAGTGAGAGCAACATTGCACTGACACATTTAACTTTTCTTAAGAGCTACTCGATTTCAGGATAAGAAAAAAAACAACACGAGGCTTTTTAACATCTGTCCCTGAACTGCAACTGAAAGACTCTTCTTCCTACTTACAGAAAAGAAATCCCACCAAACAGTCAGCAGGATTCACAGAGGGCCTACAACACATAGAAAAGCTGGCAACAAACAATATCACAGTCATAAAAACAAATACCCTAACTTGTCTCCTGCAGAAACACAGATCTGTTCTACCTATGGAAAACAGCACACAAATAAAACTGAAGTAAACTGCACGGTTCTGGGCTGAACTGGGGAGCGAGAGAACTTACCATAAAACCTGTGAGCTTCCACATCTTTGTATCACTGTTTTTGTCAAAGTCTAATGCAAGGGTTGGCCACCAGAATTCACAAGAGGAAAACTGGGGGGAAAGATACAAGAAGGCACCTTCCAGACATCTCATTTTGTGACAAGCATTGCACTGTTGTTTATACAAGGCCTTCTGCAAATTCATACATTGGATACTTTACAGAGGAGACACTAAGCTCTTGCCACCTCCTCCTCACTACAATCAGCAAACAAAAGACAATCTGTTCACAGAAAGTTTTAAAATATGTTGTAGTTTCAGTTAAATCTAGCAATAAATATTCTGAATTGGTTACTTTTTAAGTCTGAAAATATGGATTTCCAGGTTTCTCCCCCATGCCACCTCAGACATTCAATAGCTCTGCAACTGGTAGCCTTAATTATGGCATCCCAAACTCAGGATTTCAAGTCTGCTGCACTAGTATTTGCCAACAAAAAAAAATTATAAAAAGATCTTAAACATCAACACAAAGGCTGTTAAAATCAAAAGCTAACCCTTTTTATTAGTACTAGGACTACATTTTACTAGTGTATTTTTCAACAGAGAACTTCAATCACACTAGTTAACCACATGTCTATTTCCATACTAGCAGGATCCAGTTAGAGTTCTCAAAAATTCCTGGTTGCAGTAAATTTAGCCAAAAAGGACACTTAGAAATGGTCTACAGCTTGCTCAGACAGACTGACACATCACTTGCCACTGCTGAGGAGCAATCATACAACTGTAAGAAACATGAACACAAAGTTCCACACCTCTCTCCCTCCACCCTTAATTGTATATAGTCCATACAAGACTTCTTTTATGAATGTTTGGAATATTTTAGCACAGACTTTTCATATCTACAAACTTTCCTCATGCAGGGTGTTTGAGCCAGCTATGCTGTTCTTGCAGCCTCAACAACACAGAAAACAGCAAGTAAAACTATCTACCAAAAGCATATTTTTTTCTCTACTACCTAAATACTTTCCAAGAAATGCAAACCATGTTTCCTATATTACTTTCTGGTTAAGTGAAGTTGAGCTTTCAACTGTTTTACCACTCTGTCTTTGGTATATTTTTCAATTTCCCAGATCAGTCCTGAAAACCAGCTATGGCACATCACTGCAGCCATGTCAGGCCGTGTTAGACCACGGCAGCTAATACCTTTCTCTGCCTGATGTGCAATTAAGAAAAATCACAAAAGATGAGAACAGTTTTCAATTTTTTTTATTCATATTCATTAATGCAGCTTAGGAAAGTTGCATTTATGTGCAGCATACTGGTTTCAGTAGTGCCAATGAAGTCACACGTTGAAATATTTGTCAAATATGTAGCTACCTCCTTCCCCCATAACACAGTTCACTTTCTTATTTTTACTCAGACATCTTTGCATCACCTACCAGTGAACACACCTCCCTTTCCATCTGTGACTGCAGAAACTAGTGGCTTCCCCCTGTAAACCACAGCAATCACATGGGGCAAGGAAAGAGGAGATGAGAAAAACCCCACAAATCTCTCTTAATAAACTAGTCTGGAACATATTTTACTTGTCACCAGCTACAGACTAGGAACTGCTAGAGACAGTTAACTAAGATTTAGCTTTATCATCAGCTTCCTTCCCAACAGCTACAGTCTTCAGCACCATAAAAAGCTCATATGATCATAGAAACAATTCTGAACTGCAGATTAAAAATGCATGTAAAGTGAACTAATACTGCTGTAAGGGAGCAGCATCTGTGGAGCTCTGTGGTATAATCAGTCTCAAAATCATACTCATTTGTTTCCTTTTTCTTGGGGTGCACATGGAGCTGGCAGATTTTATTGGAGGAAAGGAGCACAAATTTTTAGGAAGAGACTGGGGAAAAGTTGGTGTGTAAATACAGCTAAAAGAAAATCTTCAAGGGACATGATCCTTGCAACAAATACCATACATGCCTAAAACAGTTACAATGAGATGTTGCAGCAGCTAACAGAATGAAAAACAAAAAACACAAAGCTTGTTCAAACAGTATTCCCATTTTATTTATTACAAGTTCCAATTTGTACATTTTGCTGTTAAAGCATAGATTTCCAGAGATCACTCACTTAGGTTGTATTTCCAGAGCCCACGCTGACATAATGAACTCATTTCAATAAGCAGGACAGACGAATGTCAGTTAAGAGTTTTCTTTAAAATTAAGCATTTTAGGACAAGTTTTGCACGTTTTAACAATTCATTCATCGTCCATATAACAAATCGGTTTTATGCTGACTTGCCAGTTAAGCTTGGAAGCTCACAGACATCTGAAGTTCCCTTAATTTCCTGAGCAGATGCAATCCAGGAAGACCTTCCATTTAGTATAAATTAATGCAGTGTACCTCTCTTTTTTAGCTGGAAGAATTCCTTTCAGAGTTTGAATACCACAAAAACAAACAAAAAATTCTTCTTGAAAGCTGTAACTGGAAGTTAGAAGTGCACAAGCAGCCACTACTGCTTACGGACACAAACTGTAGACAATTGAAAGCGTTTTTAAACATCAGATTCCTACACTGGGTAAGTACAGCTGTCAAAAAAACTTAATAGGATTCATAGTTATTTTTCCTGTTACCGTGCTTCTCCACACAGACTCGTGTGTCTGTTCGATCCAACTCTCTACAGCTTAATATTTTATATCTTCCTCCAACATCTGGATTCCCTCTGTTTCAGTCAGCCATGTTTCTGGCCCAATTTCCTTCAAATCTGTATTAGCACATCTTCCAAAAGACTTAATAAACCTAACACTCCTGCAGGGAAGATTATGTAATACTATAACTAAGCAAAACACTTGAAATAAAAAAAATCAAAAAGAAAGAAAAAAAACACACACACCTGCATGGTGAAAATGAAACTGAGCCATCATGCTGTTACTCCCTTCCTTCCCCACATATGCAGCAACCAGGAATAGCAAGTAGCACATCACCCATTTAGCTCATCAGTACTTTCCTGCTAGAAGAATCTTTAGCACTATTCTGTAAAGCACCTAGGAATACCTTTGACAGTTGAAAAAGAAAAAAAAGTTTATTTTACACCCACTAACATGATCATAAACCAAAGGCTACTCTCTCCATCTCCCCAGTGCAGATATCCCCCATGGCAGGCTTGTCATTTTTTGCTTTATAATGGAGTCATTTTATTGTATGCAAGAAGCCCCAGGCATTTTGTACAGCCCATTACTCTTTGCTGCCCACATTCAGATGGTTAATCTGCTATCAGCCAGAAGCTTGACAGACAAAAGGAAAAGGCAGGAAAACAGCACATGCAGTTGCACATGCGCGCACACACTTCAGCTACAAAGTGTTTCAACAGCAGACCCAAGAACGAACAAGACACACATTTGATTGACAATCCTACTTAATATTTCTGTGGTTGAAGGAAGACACAAGTTCTTTAAAGGTAGACAAGCTGGGGAAATATTTAAATGAAAAAAAAAAAAGCTTCATTAGGATGCCTATTAAGGTACACTGAGGCACAAACCTCAAATACTTTACTCAGTAAGCAAGCACCTTGGAACCTGAACAGCCAAAATACTTTTGTTCTGAAAATTCGCTATACAAGATCTTCAAAATGCTTAAAAATATTGTCAAAGTCAGAAAGATGAAATAAGGGCTAAATATAGGCAACTGTAAACTATTAGAACTAGACATTTAGCAAGTTTTCAATTTCAGAATGTCTGTTTTCTTACCTGGTCAGAAAAGAACTCAGACCTTTTAGAAAAGCTGTATATACATGTCAAGCTACTGTGACAACATATATATGCAAAAGCCAACACAGTGAAATGATTCGTATACCATACTGCACAACAAAGAGCTTTTAATTATTTTTCTCACGTGCTTAACATAAATAAATGGAGAAGGCTTGCAACGTCATACTAAAATAAAGAAAACACCCATATTTATTGGAGTTCTTAACTACCTTACTTATTTTGTTTCTGAAGGAAAATATCTTAGCACTGTCATAAGCAGTACTAGAAGAAGTATTTTTTAAGCATCAGATCTGCACACAACAGTTTTCATCAAATATCTTGTAAGAATTTTCTGTCAGTATCATAAACCTCTGTTGTGTGTCATGATTTTTATTCAGATAAGTCTATTTGTGTCCTTTAGAGCTGGAAGGGAAAAATTCTCCTTAAGTGAACTGGCTTAGCTCACAAAAACAAAGTCTGCCACTAGTTTTAGTCACCCCCATGCCGAGGTAAAAACCTGGCTCATTTTTTTAAGGTGTCTGCCTCCATTGTGTAACTACCACATCAACTATGCAGGCTGACTCCTGAAGATGTGACTAATTACATGGTGATATACAGAGAACTGTGGCACAATATACTGTTATGTGGCACTGAGACTATTTCCCTTTTCCTGTGCCACAACTAGCAATTCAATTTTGCTTCTCATTTCTAAGCTATTATTCCACCTTTGTCCAGAAAGAGCCTCCCAGCATTTTGATTGCAATATTGAACCGATTCTATCCACTATTTGCTCTAAGTCATATTTAGAGTTTCACAAGTACAGTTAGTCTGTCAATTTCACATCTGGAAAGGTAAGCCTCACCATGAAGGGCAGAAGTTGCCAGAATAGCCTGTTCCACAGAATTAGTATCTGTGGGCTTAGTATCATTATAACACTTTTATGAACAACAGAAATTTACCTTGTGTTGCTACAGGGAGCATTCAAGCCAGCCTAACAGATTAAGTTATTGAATATAACTACATACATAGATACATGTATGTGTGCAACCCAAATTTCTAGTGCACATGCAATTCACTTTCAGTAGCTAGAATGTATCAAAACAGGTTGTTATAACAAGTTGCCCAGCAGTCTGCTCCTACCTAAAGTTTAAAGCTGGCAAGAATATTGCTTTTTTGTTGCGTTTGAGATGGAAGTTCTGAAATCCCCCCCTGAGTCTTGTCCGGCAGCACAAATACTTCTCTTGCAAGGCCCTCGGCAGCACCTCCTCAACAACACCACCATCCCTGAGTACTCTGCAACCTTATCTTCTTCTCCCACATGTACAAGGTAAGAGGGGAAAAAATACTACATTTGCATATGTAATTATGGTGTAGCTCAGCAGTGAGCAAAAAAATTACTGGAAGTTGAGAACAGATATGCCTGATGACCACACCTTAGTTTTTCAAATGAATATGCTTTGCAAGGAAGGGGAAGGGACAGCAGAAGGGAAGGAAGCCAGTCATTACAGCTCCAAATCTGCTTCAAAGTCCTTATTCACCACCTCATGCTCTTTGTGGGGCCAACTGTACCTAGGTCCTTCCTGTGAACAATAACATAAGAATGAATCCAGTTGTATGTGACTACTTCTATTTTGCTTCACTTTACCAAATAGCTGTACTGGGAACATTAGGAAGAAAAGGAAAGGCTATGGAAAGACAAAGAAAACAGGATAGAAGACTAAACAGGTAACAGGTTCTGAACAGTACCTCATTTTCCAGTTTAGGACTTCACATGACTTACAGTAAACAGTTTACAGGAAGTTAAGAGAAATAATAAAGTGGACTAGGATGTGTGAAGAAGGAAAATCTAATGCATACCTGAAAGCTACACAAGGCAGAAATTCCTCAGGGCATTGAGAAAGACTGTTTAAACAAAAGTGTATTTCAGCAAAAGGGACAACGTCTCCCTTATGCTTCTGGGCATTAAGAAAAATTATGTTAGATCTGGGAAGGGGGAAGGTGTTAGAAAAACAAACAAACAAAAAAACTCAACCTCCTTCTTTAGATCAAATCTACCAGTTTAGGAAAAAAGCAACTTAATCCCTACAATTAAGGTCTGATCTTTCTGTTCTTCAGCTCGCCCTTTTTCAGATTTCCCCAGGCCTTTTTAAAATCATACCACATTTGTGATGTTTTGTAATTTCATTCTGCTTTCTCCCACATACACATTGTGGACAGATGTCTACAAAATGGAACAAAAACCTACCCTCAGTGTCAGTCAGTTGTCTATCACAGAGAATTTGAAAAAAGGAATATTTGCTGAAATCACAAAAACATTACATATCACAATAACTGAAGGTATTCCATATTCCCGCATCACTGGCCCAACTAGCTTTTGATCTTAACAAGGAGAGGCACACTAGTTCATAGGTAAAAATACTCTACCATATCAGACTCTCTTAACTCCTTTACTTCGTGTTGTCCGTGAAAGTTCTCTCAGGGTCATGGTGAAAGGCCAGGTTGATAATCCATTTATCACCAATGCTCTTGCCAGTGCCTTCAGTGTTCCTGATCTAATTCTTGACCTGTGAGAAGCTAAAGAACAGAGGAGCTTGCAGAAAGAAGGAGGATATTTTCATGAAATAAACCAAATATACTTAAAGTACTACAGAATACCATGCAGTTAATTAAGAAGGAGTTGTTTCTTTTCCTTCTGATACACTTCAATATAATACAGGGCTATTGGTGTTTAAAGAAGAGATTTTACATGTGCTTTCACTGAACAAGGGCTGATACTCATGCTCACAGATCCTAACTGAACAGGATGGAATGTCATCTCAGTACAGCACAGAGTTCTCTACGGTTTTTTTTCCTCTCTCTCTTCTCAGCCATAATTGAGCACCCTAACACATCCGAAAGAATACACTCATCATTAGACACGTTCATTTGCTTTACATAGTTCTTCAAAAATAGGATCACTGGAACACATTGAAGACAGAGAGACGAGAAAGATGCTACCAAACAGAAAGCAAACATTCATAAGGGAAGCAATAAAGGATGCCCATTTTTGGGCTTTAACCTTTGGGTGACAGCAGCTGTTAACCAAACTGCTTTGAAACAACAGGGGTAAAGTCCTCACATCAAGGAGGATTGTGACAGCTGGGAATGACAGCTGAAAAGGGGAGAACTGAAACAGGCTGCTTTCAAACAGTACTGACTTCTCAAAAATGAGAAAGTATATTTTTAGTTAACTTCTGTTGCTCTGAAAAAGAATGTTAAAATAAAAGGTATAGTTACACTACAGTAATAGCATCTGAGACAATCACAGAGTGAGGCAAAGTAAAAGAGCCTCCTTTCTTCCCTATTGTCCCTTCTGGAACAAATTTTACAAGTCTAAAGAAACCTAGTTAATATGTTCAGCATTAATCAAATGAAACATTTGAATCACTGCCTGGCTGCTCCACACATAATGATAGGAACTTAGCAAGTCTCTTCTTTCCACTCTACCATCAGCTATCCTCCTGACATGTGAATATAAGCTGCCAGGTACAGGAGAAATCAGATGTACAGGCCAAGATACAGGAAGAGAAGACCCAGTACATACATTTTCACTGCCTGAGAGGTGCTTATATACTGTGGTGATGGGGGTAGCATTTTCCTCAGGAGTACTGAAATAGAATTATAAAGCTATGCTACATTTAACTGTAGTCAGTATTTTATCCATCAAGTGTCACTCCTCTTGACTGGGCTTCCCATTTTCCACAACTCTCCCAGAGGAATACTACTTATCTATACAAGAAAGGGAAAACCAGGTTATTAAATAAACAAACTGTGGCTCAGTACAATAGGAAAACTGAAAATAACTCTAGTCTTTCTCTAAAAGAGGAGGTCACGCAAAGATTAAAATGCTGCAACTGTGAACGGTTTTTAAAGATACCAAACTGATGTTGGTGTTAGAAAAAACTTAAAAATAAGATGCTAGGAACTGGATAACTAGAAAAGCAAATCAAGACTGAGAAACACATAAGCATGTGATAATTAGCTTAAGAAATCAACTCAATCACAATATTAGAGGCAGTGGCTTATAAGAGGTTTAAAAACCTTGCCAAAGTAACATGGAAGCAGAAAGCATTACAAGAGACTACACACGTGGAACCCCGATAAAATTCAGTAACAATTCCAGAACTTGAAGGCATCACCCAGCAAACTGAGGTCAAAGCTATTTACCACTGTGATCTTCTCATGCAGCAACCAAATACATCACTCCCTGGAAGGCCACCAAGGTGCATCAGAAATCAGGTATCAGACCTTGAGTGAGAAGAAAATTACTCTCTTGTCTATTCCATCCTCCCTCCTTCCCCACACATGCTCTTTGCCTTGCCCATGCACCACTCATACGTACAGCCCTCTGCTCTCTGCTGTGCTTGGGGGTTTGTTGATTGTTTCGGTTTTTTTCATTACTAAAGACTTAAAACAGCATTTCTCTCAACAAGAAAGACTCTCTGTAAAAACTGATCTACTGCAACACCTCATGACTGGAGCTAACCCCTCATCTTCACTAAATGAAGATACCAGAATACTCCTCACACCCACCTTGCCTCATGCTACCCAGGCCTCACAGGCAGGAGCATCACCCACCTGCATCCACAGCCAGTACCCCCATGGCTCCACCTGTGACAAGCATCTGTCATGGTAAAATCTGGACTTATATGTGTTTGTCCCAGCCAAGCAGACCTACCAGGCCTGACATTTACTTACATGTTTCTGGGAATTTTAGGGTTTCTTTTAAGAAGGACTTATGTTTTTTTTATTTACCTAGCATTTTGAAGTATAGAAATACCAGCCACATGCTGAGACTCTTCTTTAGTCATTCCTGTCACAACAAAGCTAACATCTGATTAAATCATCTCTGCCCAGATGTTAAACTCCAAGAACACAGTTCCCTAAACACTCTCCATGTAGCAGTAGAGATGTGTAGGTCTTAAGCTAATTCCCTTCTAATGTGATTTACTTTTGTCTATCATCATGTTCACATCATTGAATTTAAGATTTTGGAATACAGAAAGACACCAGAAGACAAAATTCTACTTCTCTGGCACATCATTACATCAACATTGACTACCAAGACTGGAAACATCACCAGCGAAGACAATATCTTAATGCCATCTAAAAATGACAAAGGACAAAACTGAGTTTTGCATCTTGACACTTGTTTGCCAAAGTACAAATATTTCAACGCAATAAATGTGAAAGAACTTAAACACTTGGGCTGAAAGGAATAGTAACTCCTAAATGATAAAACTGTTCTTTCCCTTTAAGCCTCTAGATCAAGCCAAATACAAGGGTAGTCCTGAGAATTAAAAATGGACCGAGACTCAGTCTTGCTATGGACTTTCTGTGTGACCTTGGGTAAGTCTCTTGAGAATTTAGTTCTCAAAAATAACAGGCCTACTATAGCTGCCAGAATGAAGTACCAGTGTTTCTGAGACCACAGATGAAAGCCAGGGTCCTGCTTACTGGCCCAAAACAAAGAGGATCCTACCTGGTGTGAGTCCTTTTGAAAGATGTAGGTGAAAACCAATGAAACTTCAGGAATATTGATACTAAGCAGCTGAAAGCACATCTGGAAGTGTACTTTGCAATACAGTCTGAAAATCTACATAAACCCAGGATTATTTTCATTTTAAAATCTCTTGTTTTGTGTGCTTGTGTGAAACCTAGCATGAGCAGAATCTTCATAATCTCCAGAGATGCAGTATGTGCTGTTAAACATTGGTTTTATAGTCAACAAAGCACACCATATTCTAATCAGCTTGCAATATCAATTAGAGTTTTTGAAATTACTACAAACAGCTAATGAGTTGAAAGCAATAAGCTTATATTTTTGGTAGATAATAAAGACTGAATTTAGAAGTAGGGATTCTTAAGAGCCATTTGGCCAGATACTGTACTTCCAGCAGTTTCTCTGCAATACGGAGCAGTTGCTCAAAAATGAGTTAAAACCCAACCAAGCAAAAAGCCCACAATCCAGTGTCACCAAAGCTAGTTTTATTCACATAACACAGTGATATAGAGTGCCACACATGTTAAAAATGTCTGACAACTCTCACTGGCATTTTAAACACTATTAAAACAGCTGTTTCCACATGAAGAAAGGCATTACTTTAGAATACTCCAGTCCCTCCCCTCAACACCAGAAAGCTTCTATAAGAAGCAATTACAGGTTAATACCACAACCTGAGTCCCAGTGGGGAAGGAAGAACGGGACATCTGCAGAACCCCTTCCCCCTGCACCACTGACAGAGGAGCTTGCTTACACACAGCAAGAGCCTAACCAAAATAAGTAACACCAATTAACAGGATCTCTAATAAAGCCTGAAGTCCACAGAAACGCTCAGTGGGGAGGGGTATCTGATACAACTGAAAATATTCAGCAGAAAATTTGGACAGAGTTCAAAGGAGTCAAATCCTCAGACTTTTAACCCAAAAATGTGACTTGCATGATGGGGAAGCCCATGTCAGAAGTTTCATCTTCTTGCTACTTTCGACCAATTCCTTCAGCAGCATATTTCCAGAGTCCTACAAGCAAGGAAAACTGTTTCAAGTAACTAATCACCTTAAAAAAACCTGCTTCAGATAGTTAATTCCCTTAAAACACTCTGCTCCACAACTGTTAAAATAACAAACACTGATTATTGAGAGAAAAATGAAGACATGATGACCTTTCTAAGTATTTCCATTATATTTCAGTAGTTAACATTAAAACAGAAGTATTGTTTATATGAGCGATTTCCCTGGACTCAAACAGTTAATTCAGTTGTCCATGTAGACCTGTTCACTGTGCCTGGAATTTTAACTTGGGCTACATTCCACAAATCCCAAATTGCAAATTTAAATTAATGCTAGAGTGAAAACATGATACCTAGTGAAAAAGAAAGGCAGGGGGGCAAGACAAGACAGGAATGAAAAGGAATGTTGTATCCCAAGTGTCACTAACACCTGACATCTTGCCAGTAGGTAACACCTTGGAGCAAACAGAAATACACCATGCTTTTGCTTTGTTCAAAGACACTTATGATCTTCTTACAGTCCTTAGCTTTGTAACAAAATTTGATATGAAATTGTTATCTAATAGAAACGAAAAGAGAGGAGATCCAACTGTAAAGCAACTGAAATAGCACTCTAACAAGTCAATCTATATAACCTTTTAATAATGAACTCACTGTTACCAGGGGTTAAATAAATAATTTAAAAAGCTGGCTCATACCTTCTTCTCTCATATACCTGACAGCATGCTGAATTTACTCAGATTCATACATTCTTCTTTTTTTACCATTAAATATGCATCTGAAAACCTGAAGGTACACTTACATTATTTTCAGAACATCTATATAGAAGGTTGATAGCTTTTTAACCCTCAAGTAAGCAAAGTTTTAAATATTGTGCTCCTTTTACTTGTCTCATGGCATTGCTGAGAAACAAGATGCGTTACTTCTGGTTTTGCTATTTAATAAGATCTAAGGCAATCCTATAATGTATGAGAGAAGCTAAGAAAGCAACTAATCCTGACTCTGCAAACCAACTCAGAATAACAAAACTTTTGCTGATATTGAATCTATTTGAAACCTACACAGGAGTCATTTAGCATGGCTATGCAGATGACTGGCAAAAAAAGAAAACCAAACATATCCCTCTTTTCTCCTCTTCATTCCTCTATCAAAAGAGGGGGGGAGGGGAAGAAGTACATAGGAAGAGAGAATCCCAGCTAGGGCTAGGTTTCTGCCTTACGGTATGGTCTCAACACTTGGTTAACTCCTTTGCTGTAGCAGATGTTTTTGTGTATTGGCCAGAACTAAGGACAATGACACAGGGTAGTTTTCTTCAGGTAGGAAGTGCCAGATTTCCTGGTAAGTGGAGGCTTTAACGGCAGAGCCAATCGGCTCTTTTGCTGATCTCCTGTAGGGGCCAATAAACAAGGTAGAAAAGGAACCAGCTCTAGAGGTAAGAAGATAAGACTGTCTTTCCAGTTACAGTTAATGCACCAGGATGGCTCCCAAACAGGAGGGGGGGGTGAGGGAAAAAAAACACCTCAACCCCCCACAATAACAGTTTGCAGTACAAGAATATCTGTATGAAGTTTAACACTAGATAAACAGAAGAAAACTTTACAGTATAATAACTTGATGCCATAGCCCAGTATTATTAACTGGCATATTGGACATCAAGTGCAAACTCTCTCTAATAATCTCATATTTTGTGGGGAAGTGGAGGGGGGAACAGCATAATTTTGTGCTTTTATTTCTTATACTATGGACAAGCCAGTTGCTGAGGCATTTTCACTACGCTCATTTCTCATTAACAGGAGATACCTGTAAGAACCAAGTGCATTTAGAGCCCTAAGAAAAAAAAAGCCTCATGCTTACTTACTTTAAAGGTTAAAGGGTTAATATTTTTCTTGCCATTTGCTTTAATAAATATTTGCAAGTCAAAAATAAAACCACTGCTGAGAAATCTCTTATCCAGAAGCTATTATCTAACTGATCCTGATGCTTCAATGCACAATGAGTTAAGTTGGTTTTAATTCCTCAAAAAACGGAACCAAAACCTGCCTAAAGCAAGACACACTACATTCTACATTGCACAACTACTTGATAAAGACTCAGAGGCTTTTTATAATAAAGCAAGTGCAGCAACAAGGTCCAAAAGTGATGAAGGTGAAAGATACCTAGAATGATCCCACATCTTATACACCTTTTGTTTTCTGTGAGTGATACATGCTGAAGACAAAACGTTTTGTGCTAAACAGCCTTAAATCTGGTTTTCTAATATTAAGCACAAAGGAAAAACACTGACAGCAAGCGAGGTAAATAAATCCCTCCCTTGAGAACGAAAGCAGCAGACAGGAGGGGGCTGACATGCATGCAGGAGAAAACTAAACACCATCTTTTTTTTTCTACCTGCACAAGTTGCCATTTGCTGCAGCAATCAAGAATCTCCTTTCCCCGTTGATTTCAAAAGCTAGGTTTTCAGAAAATTTCTCTCTCGAGTCATCTGTTGATATGCTCTAAGAGTACGATATTCATATCGCTGGATCTTTAAGAGAAAAATCCATTTTCTTTCCTGTTCAGGTAAACATGTTTACAGCTCCTGCACGGACGCTGGGTGGTTCAGACTCACATGTCACACACATGTCGTCAGCAACAAGAAAAGCCCCTTTCTCTGATCATCCACATTTTTAATAAGGTAAAGAGAAAAGCACTTTCCAAACTTACCTTTAGCACAGCCAAATCATGAGCTAAACACAAATATTTACACAAGAACGAGGAATTAATAACGTGAGCGTGCAAACAAAAATACTTGCTAGAAAACACACACGGCAAAAATAAGAAAACCCTTTTAAGTTCAACGCGATCAAACCTACGCGTTAGCCCCTGGAAAGGCCGTCGTTTATCACCGTTACGCCCCGAACAGTCAGGATTAGAGAGGGGAAGCACCGATCGTGACTCTGATCTATTTCGGAGACCATTCACTGCGTATGAAAACATCTCAGATCGCAGGCAAAGCCTTCCTATCTGTGACCCTGCACAGGAAATGCCACATGAAACCTAAAATTGCCAAGGAAGGTTACAAAATCTCCTGCTTTACATCCTACTGCGAAGAGTCGCGCTATGAGGACCGAACTACTTCTCCATTTTCCAGAAAATAAGTACAGAGTGGGTGTTACGAGCGTTTATTCCCCTCGCCGTGTACCTTCCCAATG
>VXBX01009357.1:605814-623740 GCA_013400415.1 Scytalopus superciliaris | reverse complement strand
AAAAAAAAAAAAAAAGTAAATTTAGGTGTATTGTCTTTATCTATATATCTTTACTCAGTGTTGCTTGGCTGCTGACCTCAACATTTTAATAAGGATGTACCTGAGAGTTATTCAAGAAGGGTAACAAATCAAAGAGTACCAAGTGTTTGATGGACTAATAGGAGTCATTTAAAAGCATTAGATTTGGCATCAGCTGGCAGTACTGAACCCCAAATAAAAGGGTAGCTAAGAACTGCAACGTGGAACCAACTACAAGGTAAAAGTGAAACTTGTCAGCAAAATTTTGAGTGAGTGGATTTTAAGGTTTAAGGCAGAATTTTGTTTTTATTTCAATGTCCTTGCTTGTCAAGTTTTTGTGCAGAAGATACCTGTCACTGTGAAGCTGTTTGCAAATGAGATCTTAAGGTGCTTTGGAATTCTTGAATGCTTTTTATCATTCTGTGGGTGATTTTAACCAAAATAGCAGGTATGGGGTTTTGTGCTAAGATTTTAGTTCCTTAAAATTAGTCATGTTTTTAGAAGGTAGTTGCAAATAAAAAGTAATCTGTAAATATATAGTTGTAGATTTGTAACAGTATTCCCCTGCATGCCCACACAAAATTCCAGGCCCTCTTTAAGCAACTCTGAAGAACTTATTTTCTTTGACTTTTGTCACTTTTCACCTCTGGATAAGAATTCTTGTCTCTTCATTTTGAGCAATTTCTGTTTCCTAACAGAATGGGGAGAGAAACAGCCCCCAGGTGTTTGTTGTGCTCTTTTTCCAATAGCCATGGTGTCTGTTCGAGCTCTAGTCTCTGGAGATTACCAAGCAGCTGGGAGAAACTGCTGGCAACTCCTGCTGGCCATCAGTTTCTAAAGAGCAGAACTGAAACTGGCAGGAGCATAGGTAGCTCTACACTGCTATAGTTTTGATAAACGAGAAGAGAAAAACAAAGCAATCTTCATATATGTTATCTTTGATATCAAGGAGGTCTAAAAACCAAAAAAACAAAGGCTAGTGTTTTGCATCAAGTTATTGATGACCCCGATCACTATTCATTGTGAAAGGTGTCTCATTCACAACTTGTAAGTATATGTGTGGATGGGTTGTTCTTTTGGCTTTTGGTTTTTAAACTTTGATATGTTAAATCGAAGCAACTGGGTGCTTCACATCTTCGTATATGAAGTTGTCATTATTTACTGTGCCAGATTAAGGATGCAGCCTCTGTCAAGCTATTTTGACCTAATACTTTCTTCTAATCCTGGACGCAAACCTACTAGTTAAAATTCCTCCTATTTTTGTCATGTTCTGCAGTATATGAGCACACTGTATATGTCATTTAAACTGGCTTATGCTGCAAGAATGGAAAATCTTGTTTATGGTGCACACCTTTCAATCTGACTTCAGTGAAGGATGCAGACATTAATTAATGTGTTCGTTTGCAAAATCTCAGCAAAGCAGTATATTTATGCATCCTCCTAAATGTGGCAGTCTTGGGAAGATGTTTCTTTAAAGGAGGAGTTCTGAGACAGTGGTCATCCATATCAGTTAGATGGCCTCTAGTAGCATAATTTGTATGGGAATTTAGGCAACCTAAATAGGCATATAGTGGTTGAAAGGTGATACTGCATTGCTGCTGTACTTCACCTTATTTTGAAATTTATTTCCATTGTCTGAAGACAGAAATTAAAATACTTCCATAGTCATACTGTTGTATGGATGTGCAAAAAGCAGCTAATGATTCTTATTAGACAGTTTTTCTCATTTTAAAAATGCTCATGTATGTTGTGTTATGATTTGTGATCTCTTAAGTATGTATCATTAAATAAAAGCAATCACTCCTCTGTATGCCTACTCCTTATTCATGTTTGTGAAATGAAGTTTCACATCCCATCTTGAGTGTTGTAGATTTAATGGTATTCATTTAGTTTAATGAATTTAGAATTACAGTGGAAAATTACTAAGTATATTGTTTCTTGTTTCATTTATGGTTTATGGAGATTCTTTTTTTCTGATTTTCATTAGAGAAACTATTTCCAATTCTATGTATTTCTTAGAATGTCAGTTTCTAAAATTTATTTTACAATTGATGATTTTTTCTTTTATTTTTTTTTTTCAAATATGCTTTTACTCCTCTATAGAAACTGTAGTTGAAAGATTTACTAGGAAAACAGTGACACAGAAATATGCAGCTTTACTGCAGCTAACAGAGGAACTAATGTTGAATAAAATGTTGATCTGAGAGATACCAGCATACAGGTTTAGTGCCCTTTCAGATGGTCTTCCAATTCCTAATTGTGCTTCCAAATGAATGTAATAAGTTTTGAAGGTGTACATTCAGATGTTGTACAGTCTCAAAGAATGGTAAAACTGCTTGAAATTTGCACGTTCACTTAGAACGCAGCTTGTAAATATTTATCAAGAGAAATTACTTTTCACTTTCTTCATCTTATAATTTCTGTCTTCTGTTTCAGTACTTTACCATGAGTTTGTTGGTTCATTTAAAGCTTGAAGCTGTGATGTCTAATCAGTTGTCGTGTCTTGCACAACTCGAGAAGACTGTACCTGTTTGAAAGATGTAAGGGTGTAAAGTGCCATAAGGCATCAGTGTGCACGGAGCTATAGATAGCTATAATGACTTGTGTATATGCAACTGACTTTTCTAGCATCTTCCTTGTTAAGAAAAAGTGTTTGTGAAGATCACAAAGGCCTTCAAACCCACTTTGTTTCTCTTGCTCTCTTTTTGCCCTACTTGTTGCCTATTGGTTTTCTCTTGAAAGCAATTAACCTGTGCTGATGCCTGTGTCAGGTTGGTGTGCTGTAAAAAATAAATGTACTAAAACATAACAAGGACCTGCAATTCCATTCTTATGCTAATTTTAACTTTCAGTGTGATCTCTGTTTCACAGCTTTCACACAGGCAAAAAATGATTTGAGAAAAGGCAAACATTTGAAAAGGTCGTTTCACATTCTCCCTCCAAAAGGCAAATCTCACATATTCAAAATGGAATTGGAATGTAAATTTGGGTACAAGTTGTGGATAATGAACAGTTGTGGGGGGTTTTTTGTTTGTTTATTTTCAAAATACCAGGAACTTTAGCTGAGAATGTCTACTTTAGTACTTTATTTTCTGCCACTAGATGCAGTAGCAAAATGCTGTATCAAAATCCTATGTTTTGTTTTAAATTACATCTGAATTTGTGACTGATCAAATTACACTTGTAATGCAGTTAGATTACCCGGCTTTATTAGTAGCACGTTTTCCATTTATCTTTGTTTATGATGACTCTGTGTAAGTGTTCTTATCCTTTATATTATCTAATTAAACACTAATGTACTGTGAATACTTTCCCATAGGGTTCATGTTGGTTTCCTTCTGTAACTTTGACTCTGTTTCTGATTTGGTTCTGCTCACCAGCCCTCTTGCCGTTTGCTGTCCCACAGTTTTGTGCAGTTGCTCATTTGGCTCTCGTTTGGGGTTATTCCCTTTGTTATGATACCTCTACAGCCGGCTCACTCACCTCTTTAAATACCCAACTTAAAACTGATTTCTTAATTATTTCATTGTATATTCTCATCTATACTTGGGGGTTTGTGTTGCTGAAACATTCTAATTTTAGGCATTACTCATTTGTTACCTCTCATTTGTCTTGCTTTTTTCTCACTGTAAAGTGCATAATGCTTCTCCAGGGAATGTTTGTTAATACATAAAAAGAAAGCTGTTGTGTTGGAGCTTGCAGTGTGTCTTCTGAATATACAGAATTAACATAAGGAAAAAAAAAAGAGCATGAGAGTCTACCAAAACAAACAAATACATACAATTAAAAGTCTCATTTTGCTTAAGGGACCTCAACAAATCACCACTCAATGCCACAAGGAGAAACACAGATACTGTAATGGTTATTTTCTGGGATGTGAAGAGAATCTTTAGTGCACTCAGCATAGTTGGTCTGATTCTCAGAACTGGCAAGGACTGTCTGGTAGTTAGAAACATATGGTGTTAAAATGCACAATAGTATGTTTGAAACTCAGATGCATAGAGCAAACTTGTTGGAACTAAAATGCTGTGTAAAATTCTAGTGCAATTATATCTGAGTTTAGTTTATTGGAACAGGGAACAGCAGTTCAGTGCAAGAATGATCATGTGTTGATACAGAATTGGAAAGGGATTATGGTTCTCGTGTAAGAATGTGCATATCAAGAATTTTTTTGGTTGCAATATTAAAAAGGAAAGCCTAGTTTGGATGCATCCAAGCTATAAAGTTTTTTGGTTTTTTTCCCTTGTGGAAAAAAGAAGCCTAAAAAGATTTTATGTGGGATCAAATAGAAAATGTCTTTTTTACCCAAGTATTAAAAGCGTGGATTAGAGAAATTGTTAAAAGCAGAGCAGGTGGTCCAGGGGTTTCTGTGAGCTAAATTATTTGAAAGTTCCCCTTATTAGATTCCCTATTCTTACTGGGGAGGTTTGAACAGAGATGTCTATGGTGGATGGTACCTTAAATCCCTGGACTGTAGCTATTATGAAGAACTTTCATTTTCTCTTATTGATGCTGACTAAGTACTGTAAGAAGAACAAGAGTTCCTGAAGAGAAGGACTTTAAAATACTCTCTACACCACTTAGCTAAATGTTCTGGCCATTTAGGTTATAGTCTTTCTTTAGTTCCATGATTATTTTAAGTATTTTATGGAAACCAAAAACATTCATCAGTACAGATAAAAACCACCTGAATTGTCTTTATGAAGGTGACTTTAGATCATTGCTGAGTGAGGATGGTTCAGACTTTTATTAGGAGGGCATATAATCAAACCTTGATTTTTAATATCCTGGAGGAGCTCAGTGACTACTGGGATTTTATTTGAAAGATGGATTACACCCAACATTTCATGCATGCAGGGCATGTTCTGAATAGTTCAAATTGGTTGCTGAAGAGTAGTCAGGTAGATAAAAGCCAGGCTTAAAGACCTGCAGGTAGAGTGAAGAGGTAGGCAGATTAGGGATGATCAGATGAAGGTCTTCACATGCCTGGAGAATTTAACTGAAAAAATCCTGATTAACTGGAATTAGGTAGAAGCTGAAAACACTAACTGAGAGCTTTGTTTGAATTTAGATGTATGCAGGACCTTGATTGACCACTGTTTTGCAAATATGAAAAGCTATCTTGAGTAATACAATTAAAAATTTGATGTATTTTAGGTAATTTTATTTAAAGGACACATTACCTATTTCAGTAGCGTTTGGTGAAGCAGCTGAGTTCTTGCAGGAGATGACTAATTCATGTTTAGTAACCATGGTGGGTGATCATATGTGGGACTTACCTGCCTTTTGTGGTTTTTCTTCTGGGCTAGTCCCTCTGGACTGCCTTTGCAGTTAGTGGGGATCTAGTCAGTGTAGGCTGGTACACCTCACAGGCAATAGGTAAAGTGAGATGAATTCCAACCCATCTCTTACTCTTGACATCAGTCCAATCAGTGAGGTATGTTTTCCTGTCATGAGGTGGCTGAGGTTTACAGAGGTGACTTCATCTCTCTGCTCTGATTTTTACTCCCAGTTTTGTAGGGTGAAAAGTCCTAGAATATGTTGCCTCACCTGCAACTGATGTCTTTTTTGCCAAATATATTTAGACACTGTTTCATGACAAAGCCATACCAGTTCTGTGGATTTTAACATAATATATCATGTATCACACAACACCAAAGACAACAAAAGCATTTCTTACAGCATGAAAAAAATTGCCTTTTTTTTTTTATCTTAAATATTTGAAATCCAGACAAATGTTTATAAAATGTCTGGGCATCTCTTAACCTAGAGAGGATAACTGTGAAAATCCTGTTCTACAGAGATATATAATTCTAAAACTCAAAATTTGTTCCTGCAGTCAGAAGTACTTGTGTTTGGATTCATCATTGCAGCATCTTGTAGAGAAGGGCAGAAGAAATTTGCTTAGTTGTTATTAATAATACCACTTTGGTGCCATGCCATTTATTCTAAATAATGTCAGGAACTTCATGGGATTCACTGCTAATTTTTGGCGTAAGATTAATTTGCAAAATGGAAAAGCTTCTCACTTCAGTAGCATTCTGCACCATAAATCCAGGACTATGCCTAACTTGAATGCTTCACCTTAGACTGCTTTATGTTTAGTTGCTGGGTGCTTCATAAAGAGTGCTCTGCTCCTAAATAGCATTTATAGGTTCTGTAATGTTTTTATCTTAACTTTGTTGCTTGCTTAAATGTTTATTCCAGAAGGCATTAAAAATTATGTTTGCAACGACTGTTAATTTCCCCTCTGTAAGGTACCTTATGCACGACTATTTTCAGGCTCTTTCAAGATATTTTAACTGTAGCCTTGGCTTAAATTGAGTCAAATCACAGTCACATTTTCTATTGCACAGTAATGCACTACATTAGTTTTACAGCCTCTATAACTGCATTTTAAGGACATATGCATTGTTCGGGTCTCGTTTCTCCTTAATGCATCTTCTGATGCATACTGGTATGAATCCTAAGCAAACTGCTTTGGTCCTGTTTTCCCAGCCTGTTTTTCCTGTGGAATACTGATGGATAACCCTTTCTGTTGACTTGGGCAAGATCGAAGAAAAAAAAAGCAAACAGACAGACCTGTCCATTGCTGTGACTACCTAGTGTGAAATGCCAAACTCAGCAAACAGGATGTTCTTCATACATAAAAGAAAATATAGACACAGTATCCAGCCATCCAGGAATCACCAAATGTACCAAAGCAAAACCCATGGCTATGCTGAAATGGAAATATTTTGTGTACATTCATCTATTTGTTCTTTTACTTGCTTGTTACTCAATGCTGTCTCTCATGTCCTACTACGTGAGAGGTCAGGATGCTTTTCTGCATTAGCTTTTCTTACCCTTCAGAATATTAAAAAATATGCAAAACAATTTCAGATAATGTTTATGGTCTATATCTTGTTACTACATTGTGTCGGTTTGTGTACACACACACACACACACACATACACACACATGCAGAAAGCTATTTTTAAAGATTATGAAGGTCACAAAGTCGTGGGCTTGGCCTAGATTCATGATCCCTTGGTTATACCCACATCTGGCTGCCCCATCCCTCTGCAAGAGATTACTCCCACCACAGCTGAGGCTGCTGTTCAAATCCCCGTGTATTAGCAAACTGAAAACAGCAGCAGTTCAAATTAAAAAGGCTGCACTGGACAAGCAGCTGCAGACCCAGTCTTCCTCCCATTTATTTGAAGTGGCTGAAGAGGTTACAGTTTTCAGTTGTAGGATCAATGGTCTTTTCAGCTGCCCCAGCTATATCCAGCATGGATGGCAACATTACCAATGGAATTTAGGAATGCTCCTCTTTTCAGTCACAGTTTTAATTTTACCCCATATTATGTTAGCTACATTACCCCTTCTCTTCCTGCAGCTTCAAAACGTGTGTCACTCAGAAATGTGTTAATGTATCTTTCCTCCTTGTTCAAAATAGTTTCCAAATCCCAATCACACAGGCTATCCAAACCCCACTCTGAAGACAGTCTTGGAATTTCCATGGAAGACAGTCCTGGGCAGATGCTTATGTTTGATTTTGACTTGTACGACATGCAGTATGTGGAAGGTCATATATCATGTCAGACACATTTCATTCATCAGTTGGCTTCCCAAATGCTTTGAGAAACTAGCCCAAATGGGAAATTCCTTAGGCAGGAAGAGTCTGAGGATTCATTTGGACTTCATTGTTCCAACAGCTCCTACTGTAATGATAACTACCAGATAAGGGTACACATTTCTGCATCTTGGGGGCAGAGTAGGGGCAATAGGTAGCAGAAAAGTTCCAAATACTTTTAATTCCACTCTTCTGATGGGAAAAGATTCAGGTCTCTCCAAACCTTTTGCTCTTCCCTATCAGAATCTCAACAAATTCATCAGGAAGCTCTTTCTTCCTCAAAGAACATCAAAAACATTTAATTTCCCTTTTGCAGCCCTGCTGGGATCTAAATCTGCATTTGACATATCATGCTGCACTCAGTTCCAACAAATGTAGGCTCTGTGGCCTTGCTATTAGGTACTATGCTAAGTGATATCTAATTTTAGGACATGCCATATGGCTTTCCCTGTATTCTCCTAGATCGTGTATGAAAGGTGAGCATGCTGTTTCATTACAGAGATCCATCACTTCCTGAAGTCATGGGAAGGCTCATGCTTTCTCAGGAAAGCACAGTACTCCTTGGACCACAATCCATCAGCAGGCCCTGTGGAGCCCTTTCTACCTCCTAGTTAAAGAAATGATCACAAAAAGGAAACAGAGATGAATTAATATCAGGACACTGATCTGGAACCTAAGAATGTAAGTTTCAGAATGATGATGTAGCAGTCATTTTTTTAGCTTTCCCTTTAGAAGATGCTATTTGATTTTAGGGACTAGTAACCTCCATTTTTTAAGTTACTATTCATTTCAGTGAACAGACTTGTCTTCTGTTATCTGACCATCCAGGATCCTTTCATAAGGAAACCATCCTTACAGTGTTAGCAAGAATATTCCAGCTTGCCGTATTTAATTGAAACATATTGAAACAAGATGCAAATCAGTATCAGATGAAAGCTGAAGTCCTCTGTTAAATGCTAAGTGAGTATAATCTTCCTGTCTAAAGAGAGTCAGAGAGTTTAAGAAATTACAGGGTTATTGTTATGCAGAAAATAACAAGGAGCAGTGATTTAATAATGACATGGTAAAATATAATTATAATAATAAACCACACAAAGATTAAGATATGTTTATTATGATATATGTTAAGATATCTTAGGGGTTAAGATATGCACGGAAGAGAATATCAGATTTGTCTCTGTATCTCTCCCATTAAGTATTAGATCACATTCCGCAAGGCTAAAGGTAATCACCATGTTATCATTTTCCATTATAATTTTATTTCGTGTTGCTCTGCCAAGCTCTAACCATGTGTTTCCTAAACAGAGTCCATCTGACCAGTTGTGAGCCACTCTGCTTGCTGGTGGTGCATCTGTCACTCGGAGTGTGTTCCTTCCTCACCTGACAGCACTGCTTATCCAACTGCTTCCAGAGTGGGAATCTACAGAAGGCACTTAAAGAAGAGCCAGAGGAGGCTGTTCCCTGGGAGTCAGGGCTCTTTGAGATGAACAGAAGAAGGTTTTTGGCTGATACCTCAACACATTCTGCTGAGTCAAGTTAGCATTAAGTGGATACAAATTCTGCCTTGGGAGTCCTAATTACAGCTGAGTATCCTAGGAAGTTATAGAAGGAAACAGAAGGGCTGGAGTGCTTTCATAGCCTCTTCCTTTGAATATCCAAGGAAAACACAAGGAGGGACCCCATTACCCATGCACCCAAGAACTGCAATTGCAGACCCCACCGAGCATCACGCCCGTTGATTCAATGTAACTTGTTGGCAGTAATTAGCATGCAGCTACCTTTCAGGGGCAGTAAAAACTGAACAGAAGTTATGGTCCTTCCTTGGAGTAACACAGCTGCAATAAAACCATTGCCCAAAACTGAATGGTAGGCAAATTTGTCAGGAGTTAGCCATGCAGAGGGATGGGTGGAAGTGAGTGTCACTGCCATACAGCCAACAAAGCTTCTCATGCAAAGGCAGAGAGAAGTAACAAGAGGAGAAGTAAAAAGATGCTTTGGGGAGAAAGTCCAGCTGAACTTTTTTTGGCAAAGTGCTGGCTAAAACCAGGCTTGAAATGGCAAGCAAAGCAATTGCCTTCTATTATTTAATTCCTTCTTGGTGCACAGAGCCATAAACCAGAGGTTTCTGAAAACTCCTCTGATATGCATTTGGCAGCCAACAGCCTCGAGAGGAGCTCAGGGGCCGGGAAGGGATGGGGGGTGGGTGCCCCTGCCCAGCGCTGCTCCCTGACCCCTGGGACACCCCTCTGCATCCCCCGCCCCACCCCACCCCACCCCGTGAGCCTGGGGGAAGCACCAGTAGTGCCTTATTAGCAGAACAAGGCAGCCAGATCAGGTTGGAAGACATCCTACAGCATGAGTCTGTAATTAAGGATCCTCAATTAGGAAGAGGCAGGAGGATGACCTGTGTCTGGGAAGAACAGGTGGGGCTATAAGTCAGTGTCAGCAGCTTGAGAACTCATGGGTTGCATTTCATTTGGGTTTGGGCTATTTTTTGTTTTGGAGAGGGGGTTTTGGTGGCTTTTTGTTTGTTTTCTCATTTTAATTATATATAGATTATGTAATTGTATTTATTACTTTATATTCCTAAGTGGTTTAGAATGAACTGCTCCAAAATAGTGAAGCACAGATAAAGAACAAGAGAACTGCCAAATATTCAACTTAGTAATCATTCCCAGAATTTTGAGTACAAATTTTTGATACACAGTGTTACCAAAAAATAGTAAAACTCTACCTGTTAGTGGGACATCAGGGAGACACCCCAGAAAATTCTCTGAAAATGAACAGCATCTTGAATCTAAGTGAGAGTCCAATGGAGTATGAGCTTCATTTTTTGGCACACACACTGCCTTGCTTTCAGCCATTTTTTATGCTTCATTTTTGTCCGTCCACTTTCAGATGTAACTAATCTCCCCTGGGTGGAGATTTCAGCATTGCTGCAGAAACTGTCCCACTGCACATTCCATAATAAAAAATACGCCACAACAGGTTATATTTAACAAGGAAAAGAGGAATAGAAAGTGGCACATCTGCACAATGAATATAATATAGCACTGACTTGGAATTTCCTGACTTCAGCAGTGCCTCCAAAATAATAATGCATTAATAGAATTACACTTAGCTTTCTGCTTTTAAAAGGAAAATATTTGAAAGCAGAAGTATTTTCATGCTCCAAGTTCTTCTGGCTCTGTGTGTGAGATAGTGGAAATAACATAGGACTGTGTAACCACAGCAAACAAGTGGGGTGGGAATTCTGTAGCTGCTCAGCTGGCCTGAAGCAGAGCAGTAGTGAAGCCTGGATTTTGGATTTAATAGGTGAAATAGTTTCCTCCCCTAAAGTCCATTCATTTCTATGGATGAAAATATAATCACTCTGTTGCAGATAGAACTGGTGGTGACCTACAATTAAGGGTGTTTGACACTTCCATCATAAGAGGCAGGTTTTAGCTGGCTATCATTTCAGCTGTTGGTTGGTTTATATTTTAACCGATTAGGCAGGAGTTTCCTTAGCTGGCTAAATCCTGCAGTCTGACTTTCGAGAGGGAGGCAGTAGGGAAGGAATAGCAAGTTCAGCAAAATTGTTCATCAGTATCTATAAATCAAGTAAGCAAAAATTATTTTGACCATATAGTGAAGCTCTATATTTTAAGTTTGCTTAAAACTTGTCAAAGAACCAACACCTCGTTGGGATGTCTTTTCTGTTTTCTGAGGAAAGTCTCAGCTGATACATAGGCAGTAGAAATTTGTTCAAATTTAGCACATGGATGTCCAAAAAAAAAAAAAAAAAATCCATCTACTTGAGCATGCTCCAAAGCAGGGACAGAATGAAATCACTGAGAAACAATTGATTGATCCACCCATAAAAATGCTGAAAGGCAGCAGAAATATGTACGTATATAACCTCCCAGCAATTTTAACTTTAGTGGGGCTTAGCTAGTGGAATGTATATTTTTATTCCCCATCTTACCAGTAAAATTCCCTGAAACAGACAAAACTCTGAAGTGTAGACTTTATTGTCCCTCTTTTAAATGAATTTTGTCTTTAACATCACTGTAAAACCAAAAACATGACCACCTGACTCACTGACTTCTTCCTAGCTATTTCTCTGTAAGGCATTACTAGATGGTCCTTGGGTACTAACATTTCTAACCATAATAATAAAAACATTGATGATGTGTAAAGATGACATAATTTTGGGATCTTGGTCAGTGAAGATTAGTTGACATATGGCACTGTGTCTAAGCTCCATTCTCAGTCAAGTATGTTTTTAATATCCAGTTCATTTCTAACAAATAGGAATATTATTGATGTACCATAGTCAGAGGCTCTGGTTCTGAAGCTTCCTTAGTGCTCTACCAAAGTGAAATTCTCTTCTGCTCTTCATTGTCCATGTATCCTCCCACTATTGTCTGACATCAGTAAGATCTAATAAATAAAAAGTTGTAGAACTTGAATTACTACTGGTAAAAAAAAATAGCTTCATTAATCTCCACAGAAGCAATGCCAATCTTTTGTTTCCATGATTAGAGAAATGTTTGTTTGCCTCCACAGGTTACTCAGTGTGTCAATAATTGTAGGTATTGAGTTTTCACTGTTTTCCTATGGGAGTATTTGGAAACAAGTTCACAGACCAACAGGTTTTAAATGACACATTGTGACTGGTTTGGAAACAGCTCTGAGAGCTGGGTGTACTTGACACCAAATGGCACAGGACCTGGCTGACAGGCTAATGCCACCATTGCCAAATCTCCAGGAGAAGCTGGTGGATATTGGGCCAGGCCCTAGAAGTTACCTGTCTTCTTCTATTTCACTGCAGGCTTAGAGCAAGCCTGAGCAGCTTTTCCTGTGGTGAGCTTAAGCGTGGGATCAGTGCAAACACATATGTTCTTGTGGCTTCGTTGGACCTAGAAAGTCTGGTGGGAGTATGTATGAAACTTAGTCGTGATTGCTGCAAGCTGTGAGCCTGACCAAGGACACTGCAGAGCTTCAAAACCTCAGTGAAGACTATGCTAAGTTTAATGACATTGGATACACAACTGATTTACAGCATGCTGATAGCATCCTTACTACATAAGATACAAAGAAAAAGCAATGTGAACTGTGACTTTTTTTCTGATGTGCAAGTTTGGCACATTGCTGTGTCCTAAAATCATCTAGAAAATTTTCTGTTTGGGTTTGGTTATTTCTCTCTTTCTTTTTTTTTTTTTTTTTGATTGATTTTTTTTTCTTTTAGACTGAAGATAAAACACTGATTTTCAGTAACTAAAAATTGCTATGTGTAGGGAGTTTACAAGTTCTAGAAGCTAAATCAAGGTTTTGTCTACCACTTATGTCTACCTACCTACTCCTTGCCCTATTACTTAGCTTAAGGGGGAAAATGTGCTGGCATTATTTTTTCCCATCTGTTCCATAACCTCTGGTACTGAACTCCTAAAAAGCTCAAAGAAGACTAAACAGGTCACAGTCAAAACGGTAAGGTTGCTTTTCATGCATTCTTTAAATCAGATGTTTTAATTACAGCTTTTAGTTTGTTTGCTAATTAGAAAAGAGGTCCGCAATGTGGTATCTATCTTCTTCCATTTGAATCAATAAACAGAGAAGTCATGAGAAAGGGACCTCTTCCCTTCAGGGAGTCTTTTCTTGTTAATGTTGACTCAGGTTCTTAGTGCTTATTCTTGTCTCCTTTCCTCTTCTGCCTACTTCCCAGTCTTTTCTCTTTCGGTTCCCTCTTGTTTCCCAGTGTGACTGAGATCTGTTGCCTTTCTCATTAGCATGTGTGCATTTGCCCTTCATATTTACCTGATGTGTCGTGAGTGTATTTTTCAGTTTGCATTGTGAAAGTAAGGTCTTTAACCAGAATGAATGATGCTTTTTAAGCCTATAAAAATTTCAAATGTGAGTTTCATTGAAAGTGAAACAAGAGAAATACTTCAGCTATAAATAATGGATATGCACTTTTAAATAACTTGTGAGACCTGTTTGGAATAATCCCGAAGGTTTGCCTCCCATCTGAAAATCACAGTGCTGACTGAGAAATGAGTATTTCATGTGCTTGCAACTTGATTAAATTGAGATAAGTAACTAAATGGTTGCATTTTTTTGGTTTTGTTTGTGCTTTGGATGGCATAGTCAGATTTTATAACTTCTCTTTTACGGTTAGCTGAATCTGACTCCTGCAAAGACTTGACATGTATATTTAACTTTATTTTGGTTAACTGTCTGTGTAAAGATTTTCTAGATTTGGGACCATGATTAGTTTCTTCCTTGCTGAACAGACCACTGTAAATTTCAACAGGGAAACAGAAAAGTCCCTTAACAGATTTTAAGGAAGCTTTTAAAACAATAATTTGAGGATGTACTATTTAAAATGAATGCCATCAGGTACTGAGTTATTTTGAAATAAAAGATGTCTGCATAACAGTGACCTGATTTTTGTGCATTCAGACTTGCTACTACGCATTAGGAAATTCAGAAACTAATTGTAAGGGAGTAATTAATCAGAAATCCATGTGTAGCCAAATGCTGTGATGGCTTGTAACTCCCACTCATTTAACTATGAGTGCAGGGTATACTGGGTCCCTGCAGGCTCACCTTGCTTGCTGTACTCCATATTGTTCCTGTGTGCTAACTCTGAAAGGCTTCTCCCATGATCTGAAAATAAAGAAAGGTCAGTTAAAACAAATACCATAAAAGGAAATGGTAATTTTTTTCAAATTTTAAAGACTATCTGTCTTCAAATCCCCTCAACTAGACCTACATTAAAATAATGATCACATCCCAAATATAGAACATTTGAACTGTCCTTCTCCAGGCCAGATGTGCTATGTTATGTAATTCCATTTTAGGGTGATTGCTGGAGCTTGGAGTAAAAGGAAAATGAACATATTGTAGGTATTGCTCTAAAGAGAAAACATCATAAAAAATGCTATAAAACTCAAGGCCTTGAGCAAAACATTTCAGCAAATGTAAGTTCTACACAGAGCCTTGCCTACATACAGGGTGAGCAATCCAGCAAGGTACAATCCAACCACAGGCCCCAGAGCTTACAATAAGACTCAAATACACATCCCTACACCAGCCCACTTTACCTGTATACAAAGTACAGTAACTCGCAGGAACTCATTTCTCCAGGCATTGCACCACAACAGAAATTTTCTCCACATGCTTTTTGAACCCCTATTAAATACAAACCATCCAATCAAGTAGTTGTTGATACGTATGTGCAACAGGCTTTCCAGAAATTCTTTGTAAATAGAGCGTCAATGTTTTCCACTGCTCGCAGGGAGAAAATCTGCTGAGTTCAGACCACTGCGATCAATCCACATTGCAAAGTCACAAATAGAGAAACAAAGGACAATCGCTGTCTGTTCTTTGCACTGCGGATGCATTGATCAGACTCCATTTTCTTCACTGCTTCAGATTGCATTCTCAGAGTGATGTGCCAGCCTCCTGCCTCCATCGGTTATGCAGCTGTCCCCTCTGTCACTGCAGCTGGAGATGGGACAGCACACTCGACACTTGAAGCATTTGGCCGTTGTGATCTCAAGCAGAAGACCAATATCTACACAAAGCATTGGAGAGGCAATTATACCAGGGGAAAGGCTTGGAGCATCTACATTGAGTGTCTGAACACATATAGGGAGCATACCATAAGAGCCACTGAGCTCATTTGGCTTGGGGAGCATTTCTTCTCTTTCAAATCTCTTTTTACTGTGAAGAAAATTTTCTTCCTTTTCAGGCATTCTGTAGCAAGGGCAAAAATAGGAACCCAATTAGGCCTGGCCTCTCTGCAGGGAGGAGAGAGCGGGCAAGGACAGAGGGGGCCATGCTGTGGTTACGCCTAGGGCACAACCTGTGCAGGAACTCGCTGTCCCCGATGAGAAATGTGACCTTTAGCTACTCACTTGTTCTCGGAGGGGATGGCAGAGCAGCTACGCTCAGTAAGAGCAGCAGGGGAGGATGTATCTTAGCCCTGTTCCCTGAAGTGCTAAGCCTTGGGGTGTTTGTATTTTAGGCAACCTTTACTTCCACCTCGTAGACTCATGATGCAAGACAGGATAAATAGTCTTTCCCTGAGCTATTTAAAAGAAACATGCTTCCCTCTGGGAGAGGGGCTGAGCAGTAAATGAGTAGCAGTTGCAGGCTTTTAAGGTGCCCCCATGGCTTCAGACTCTTTGTAAAGCTGACTAAACAGTAGGAATAGGCAGGGATTGGGAAGTAGTTCAGGCACAGTGGTTACCAATAATCTGCCTACTCTTCTTGCCACACACTCTATCTCTGTGCTAACTGGGCCAGTCCAAGATCTCTGAATCAGCTTTGAGAAGGCTGGTGTGCCTGCACAGCTCTCAAGCATTGTTCAGAAAAGCCGCCATGGGTTTCCAAACTTATTTAGTTCTGCCAATGTGTTTCATTGCTATTGCATTTCTAGATCTGTGCCTGGTTTTTTTCCATTTAGCATCAATAACATTAATAGGAGAGATTTAAAGACAGCAACCATATCTCCTCCCTGGCTTTGCCAAGTAGGGTTTTTTTATTAGTCTCATAAGGTAGTTTACTCATAAAATAAACTGCTTAACCTCATAGATTTGCTCTGCACCTACTCCAATTTGACTTTGTCTTTTCTGAATGTGACCATCCCAGTTATTCAAAAGATGTTGGGAGAGGCATCACCAGTGTCTTGGACAAGAATCTGATTTCTTCTTTTACTCTGTCAATGCTTTTCCATATCCCATGATCATGCTTTGCATCCTATAATCATGTTAGTAATTTCTCAGGACCACACTGACTCAACTGCGCTCGTCCTGTGATCAACCAGCAAGTTCATGATAATCTCCTTCCTTTGTCGTTTCCATTTTGTTCTTGTTGTTAGTTGAAATTCTTGATCTCACATTTTCTACTTTTAAGTTTCTGCTAATTTCTATTACCTTACTCCCCCTTCGCGACTTTTTCTGAAAGAAAAAAAAAAAGTTATATTGGTGATGCCACTTTATCCTTATTATTATCTATTGATTTTCTTCAAAGCACTGGTATTTTATGCAAAATAATAATGTAAAATCTAAATAGGAGAATCAGGAGGCATTGCAGTCTTTTGAGTTGCATTACTTCAGGTAATCTTAGACAGCATGTGCCTGCTCGCTGCACCAGGGCTGGTAGCTTGTGCAAAACAAGTGTTGCACTGGCTGCCAACACATGCAGAGTCTGCAGCTCGTGGGGAATCACTGTAGGGAGCGGTTAAATGCAATTGGTTAAATGATATTGTGCGCAGTCATCAAAAATGGGGCTTTACAATATTTGTAATTATGTGCTTTGTTCTAATATTTGCTTACATAATATCAGAGGAACATCTATTTCTAGACAAAATAAATATAAAGAGACATAACTGAGCCTGACAAAGTTATCACACTTTCCAATTGCTGGAGGTAAGAGGAGAGAGAACATAAAATTCACTATTCTGTTACAAATAAAATATTTTAAAAACTCACAAATGGAGTATTTGCTGCTTTAGGGGCTGGCACAGCAGATCTCTGAGTGGTCACGCAGCAGAAACAGCAGCGATCCGTGTGTTCACGAAGGTGGGTTTGAAGAAGCGTTAGAGATTTTATAGCAGCTGAAATATAAATAAAGGAGAAAGGCAAATGTCTGAGGATGAGTCAGCCAAGAGGTGAATGCATTTACTCATAAGTGGGCTGTTTTGTAGATCACATTGAGACTTCTAAACCAAGATAAGGCTGCAGAGTCTGCTTGAACTTTTTAGAAATATTTGATTAATTGCTAGAGGATGACATCTAAAATGTCCCTGGTCTTTTCCCTCTTTTATTCAGCTTCTATTTCTTTAGCTTTCTGTTATCTCGCCTCTTCCTTTTTCTCTGTAATTTTTTTCCCTAATTAAATATAAATAAAAAGGACTGCATGTTCTGTGCTGTCACTTACGATACATAACTTCTCGGTAGCAATCCCAGATTCAGCAGTGATTTTAACTGACAGTTTGTAATTAAATAAAGATAGAAGGTTTATAGGTTTCAAATGTGTATCTGCATTCCTTGTCTCCTGTGTGTTCTTGTTTTCAAAGTTCACTATGTAAATCAGGACTTTTTTACATGTGTACATGTGTAAATATTTCTGCTTTTCTATCTTATCAGATTACTATTATTTAGGTCACCTCTAGCAAGCCGTGCTGGAATGGCAATATGAGCTAGGAGAGCGATGGGTTTGGTTGGGCTTTGTTTGTTTTTTTTTTTTCCTTTCTCACTGGGGAAAAACTGCAGTGAAACAAAGAAGAATCCACGCAAG
>VXBX01009357.1:528461-605794 GCA_013400415.1 Scytalopus superciliaris | reverse complement strand
TTTTTTTGTTTTTTTTTTTCCTTTCTCCCGGGGGAAAAACTGCAGTGAAACAAAAAAAAAACCCCGCAAGGAAAAAAAAAAAAAAAAAAAAAAAAAAGAAGAAGGCTTTTTCTGGGAGAGCTGATTTTCCTTCGGGCGAAGCTGCACAGGTGAGATTAGCCCTTTCCCCCCGCCCTGCAGCTGCCGGCGGGGCTGCGGGCAGGGCTGCGCTGCGCGGCTCTGCCCGAGCCCTCCGGGCCGCCCCGCCGATGTGTTTCCCCACGGCCTGCCAATTCCAGGCAGACAGACCGGCCGCGAGAGCAGCTGCCGACCAGGAAGCGAACCCAGAAGGAGCTGGAGCCTGATGCTGAGCAGCAGCGGGTGGACGGAGGATGGCTGATGCAGCTCCGCTCCCTCGGCAGCCTAACCCGTTCCCAGCGGGAAGGTGGATGCGCCACAAGGGCAGCGATCGCCCTCCTGCAGGAGCCCTTCTGTGCTAAGCGTCAGGAGCCAAACCCCCAACTACACGAACAGGCGAAAAAGCTCGCGGCACCTCACGCGCCATTTCAAAAAAATTAATACTGTAGTTTTCACAACACAAAATCCAGTTATGTCAAAGGGAAATGTTCTTCTTTAGCCTTGTAGTGAGTTGTCTTTCTAAGGAGAGGCCTCCTCTTTTACTATCGTTCTTCATTTCTTATGGGGGTGAGCTGCACTCTCTCTCCCCTGGAGACCTGAAACCATCCCCTCAGTTCTTCGTGGAAAGCCATGCCCACGGCCACCCCAGCTCCACCCCACTTTCGATAGAAATGGATGCTATGAAATAAGAAAAACCGGTTCCATCCTAGGTTCTGTTCACATCTAACTTGGCAATCCCACTTTTTTTTTTACCAGAAGTACTAAAGACTGGGAAAACTTAGCCTGTGCTATCCTCCTTCAGAGCTCTGGAGCAGCCACTGCTCACTGCAGCCTTCCTACTTGGTCTGCATTCAGTCCCCGTTAGCATCAGTCCTGCTCACTGGCAACTTGTTATGAAGTAAAAACCTTAAATGCAAACTACTTCCCAGGCCAGTAAGAAATATTTAAACACTTCAGGCATTCAGTCTGTGATTCAGAGATTTATTTATAAAACTGTTGATTTTGGGACACTAAACCATTGCATTTAAACTGCAGAAGTGAGTCATATTTGTGGGAGGTAATTACTACCAGAAAGCACAACTAACTTTTGTAGGTTTCTCTGTAAAATGTCCACTTATGATCTCCAACTACTAAAAATAACATGCTTTGTTGAATTTCAGCACAAGTTATCTTTACAGAATTATGTGGCTTTATACATGTATTCTGTTTTCCTGGCATATGAAGAAATAAATTACTCACATGCCTAAGAATTTATTTGCGTGTTTTATGTGGACTATCCTGACCAGGTCACTTGTTCAACTTAGACGGTTTTCATGAAAACCAAAGACTTTGTGGTAACTTCTAGAGAAAAGCCATTTAGCATAGGAACAACAACCGTAGCTAGCACTTACAAGCAGTGTTTGTTCATCAGAAAGGGCTCTGATTTCTTGTTTCATCCAAAACCACAATAGTCTACTCAATCTGTTCTCTTCTGAATGGTTAATAGATCTTGGGAGCTGAGGGAGTTCCAGATGTCCAACACCTGCAGAAGCTACTTGCAAAGCCGAAGAGAACTTTCCTCATTATCCCTCAGTCATGACTGAGGAATTCAAGTTTATTTAACTTGTGGTCACTTAGCAGCACACCCTACTAGCAGATGAGTCAGATGGTATGCCACCTATCCCAAGAGAATACCCTGCAACTGGATTCAGAAAAATAACATTATCCATCCTGGTAGACTAGGCTTTGAACAGTTTTTCCCATGTCAGTCAGGAACAGCTTAAGGTGCAACACGAACCCAAGCAACATTTCATTGCTAGCAGACCAAAATTGGAGTTGCTATGCAGAATTTAAACCACAGTGCTCTGAATATCTCCTTCCCCTCCAAAATGGGCAATTAGAGAAGACACATTCCTTTAAAAACTGCAATTACCTGTGTATGCAATTTGCCAGGAAACAACAGGTAGTGTCTACTGCATTTCCCAGGAATCTTATGACCAAAACATAGTCAGGAAGTCTTTCCCCTGTTCCCCCTGCTCTTCCAAACTGAATCCAGTTCCCACCAATTCCATAGCTTTTGTGAGGCCATGGGGTCAGAAACAGGGAGGATGGGACTTGTACTTCCCTTTCTGTGGCTTTCTGAGGAAGAAAACTAAATATTATTGTCCTTAGCTATGCCCCTTTGAGCAGCTCCACCCTTTTCTACCCACAGTTCTTGGACAAATAAGCATTAATTTAATTTTTCCTGGCTTTTTTTTTTTCCTTTTCTTTTTCCTCCTGGAATCAGGTTTTAATTACCAGCTAGCTCTGGGCAAATATGCTGCACATGGCCATGGCAGTGGGGCTGGCTGCCAGAGGATTTGTCCACATAAAGTGAACTCCCCATGCTGCTAGGATGCCACTATGATGTACTCAAGAAGAGAGCTGAGTGACTGTAAACCCACTCTTGGAGACATCACACATAGAAGGATGTCAGCTGGTGGTCAGGAAATGTCAGGACTGTCTCTCATCAGCATTGAAGTGAACTTGGGTACATTTTACACTTCATGCTTTTACCTTTCTAGGCAGTGATAAGGAGCTTTTGCCACTTCCTAGCTCACCTGGCCCTACATCATGGCTTCTTTGTCCTACCCTTTCCTCTGGCAAGCTATTTCTCTGAATCAGCATGAGCATCCTCTTGGGCTTCGCTTCTGTGACGCTTCTTCTGGGCTTTGTCCCACCATAGTTACACCATTTTTAAGCATAGTTACTTGATAAGTTTCCTGTAAACTACTGCAACTGGAAAACCCTTTATTATATGTTTCCTTTTTTAACAAGAAATACTTTACCAGTGCACTGAGGTGACCAAGCCCAGACCTTGCACCAGGAGAGATTTACTCCATGCCTTCTTGCTTTTCTGCCCTTCTGACTTCGGTAAGGAGTGTCTACCTTTTAGCTTCTGCCAGGACACTTTGGCCTGATATGGAGAAGCAGTAAAAAAGGCTGACTGAAGACAGACAGACAAACAGAACGATAACTGCACTTTGGTACAGAGCTTTGGCTGTGCAGTTTCTGGTTTATGTGTTTGTGAAGGGAGTCAGCAGCATTTTTGAGCCAGTTGCTTCCAGTAATTTACCTTCAGGACACCTAGAAGTGTAGTGGGGACTGAAGGAACAAAATATGGTCATAGATTACTCATAAAAAGCAATATTTTAGTAGAATAATTTAAATGTTAGCTGACAATCTATTTGCCAAGTTTTAGTTCAGTGGAGTTGAAATGGCCAAGTTTTTAATGCCAACAATTGAGGTTTGTAAAGGAAATACCAAACCAACCTGGTGGAAAAAGAAGCGGACATTAAATTACAGAGCAAAGACTGCTTTTGCTTTGTAGGTGGAGAAAAAAATTACAAGAAAGAAAATCAGTTTGAGTGTTTCAGTGCAATTCCTGTGCCTATGCAGAAAAGTGTAGGATTTATCAGTAATCCCTGAGCTCAAGCTGACAATCAGCAAGCTGTATGGAACTGTTGGTGAGGGGAGAAGGGAAGGGGACCAATACAGGGAAGCATTGCAAAAATGCTCAGAAACTGTTTTTTGGTCTCACGGTGTAAGGACTGAAAAAGAATTCAGACCACAAATTCTTCACTGTTCTTATTTCAACAAGTGCCAAAAAGACTTTAATGTATACAATAGTTGTTCTTGGATACAATGTCGACAGTATATACTTGTCGTTGGACATTTGTGTAGTTTTTCCTCTGTAATGTGTAAGAGCATGTTCCTGAATTCCTGCAGCAGCAGCAAGCCAGCTAAATTCACCGTGAGCCCTATCTTCCATCCAAGAGGCATTCCACTGAAGCTGGAGAAACTATTCACTGAGTGGGGACTGCCAAGGCACACTGGAGCAAGGAGAGCAAAATCTTCTCCTGAAATATTATTTCAGTCATTTCAGTTTTATAAAGGACAGGAGAATATATTGTACATTGCATGGGTAGACTTATTTGTCTGCTCCAGAAGGCTGAAGGTATTTCATCCAGAAATGACAGCAGTGCCTGAAAAACCACTTCTCAGAATTAAAAGGTTTATTTTGCAATGCAGGTTGCCAAGGCCAGGTTTCCAGACCCAATAATGGACATCAGTGAGATCACTACAGAATGCCAGAGCATAGGCACTGGTTCTTGTACAGGACCAACCTGGAGATAACTTGATCGAGCACATTCTGCACCGTGTAGATCCCTAACAGATGTGCTGTATATGTGGTTAGTGGCAGACACTGGCAGTCAGTGGTCAAAATTTCCAGAGCGCTCTCTTCAGATTACCTAGGAATGACTGTCCTCCCATTTTTAAATTGCTAGCTCAATGCAAAGCTTTCCTGTTCATTTAAGCAGATGTCATGCTACAACACAGTATTTCTGGGGTTTCTGCTAAATTTTTTACATCTGGGGAAAAAAGCAGCACCACCTAATATTTGGGTACTCAATCACATACAGCAGTTACCTGTGTATGCCTTTTGTGATGGTTGTAGTCATTTGCAATAACTTGCTGCAATTTTGCTTACTCTGTGTTATGTTTTTCTGTTCTTTCTCAATTGTCCTTTTCTGTAAAATAGTTTTTAATAAATTTTAAATATATATGTTTTATCACGTGCAAATATGTAAATTTTGAGGTGCAGAGGAATATATAGACTATTGTTACTCTTGTTTAATCAATGCACAAAGTTTGTAGTTTTAACCTACCAAATAAAATCAGAGATAAGTTTTACTGATTAAATGATCTGTAGCAATGAGAATACATTACTTAGTTTTTCCTATATGCTCCTTGCTAGAGGTAAATGAGATATCATTGCAATACTGTTCATCCTGTTACAGCTCTGGCTGTGTCAGCATTTACATTGCAAACTTCTTCCAAGGGCTTATAACTCAGCCATAAAATGCACTCCAGTCTGAAACTTGGCATGCAAGGTCTCAGTCTGGCAATGAATTTGTTTTACAAAAAGTGAGAACAATGCAGTATCTGTTTGGCTGTATCTAAGTTACAATTGTTTAGATTTTCAGCGACAGAGCGGGCTGCACAGCAAAGCCAGAGAAGTATCCACCTGCCCGACACATTGCTTCAGCCTCCCCTCTTTAAGGTCACCATAAAACCCAACTGTGTCAAAGCCTGAAATGTTTCATGAAGTTTGGCATGCTGCAGTGAGTTTAATTCCAAAGGTGGAATTTCAGAAGCATTGTGCATTGCACTTCTCCAGGTAGCACTGCCACTGCTCCCTCTGTCACCAGAGCTCAGCTGAGCTCCCAGACAGCTTTTGTGGTTCATAACCAGGCGCCAGACCTTCCGTGATGCTGAGGAGTGATGTCTGTTTCACTTACACTTGTGTCTTCATTCTCAGGAGCTGACTCTTCTCTCCTCTTCACCTCTTGCATGGCAGCAGGAGCCCAGGCATCTCATTCCATACTGCTCAGTGCAGCCCAGGGCTGCATGGAGAGCTGGGCTGCCTTCCACTTGGCCAGCTTTGGATTTCCTAGCAATCACATAGGAAAAGGTCCCAAAAATGGTGGAGCTGTTAAAGTCACCAGATTTAACGTTCAGATGCTCCTTCTCAGCAGCAGTTACCTTCTCAAAGTCCCCACCCAAAGTTTTGAAGAGAATTCCTGGCATTATGACAAGGCTTTTTTATTCCTGCTAGTTCTAGAACATAACTTGGGTGTTTACATCCTTGGATTTGCCATAAAATTACCACTTCCAAAGACGTTAGTGTGTTAAAAGGTGAATACTACTAGAAAAGCAGGCAAAGGACCTTTTTATGGAGCACATCTACTCTCTGCTCTTGCTCCATGCCACACCTCAGGTTTTCTCCTTCAGTTTCAAGAATGTGTTTTGGCTCTCTTTCCAGCCAAACTGAGGAACTGAGTGAGCACTGGCCAATTTTACCAGGTTTGATATACACTCACCAACGAGTACTTATAAAAAACATTTTAAACATATAATGAACACTAATATATAGATATTGAGTGATGCTGTTATTAACCATTAAAGAACATGCTTTATTTAAATAGAAATAGAAAGGCTGATGAGATTTTATCTAGAATTCATCTTTAAGACAAATATATGAGATGTAGTTTCCAAATAATAATTCACTTTCATCTCATGATATTTCCTTTTGGAAAGCCTCAACCCTTCAGGTTCTCTCCGTTTCTGCACTGCAGATGTTGGAAGATTGTGATATTGATTGCATCTGTTTTAAAAAGGAGCTGTTTGCACCCACATCTTTAATCCAAGTAATATAAGACTATGCTTTGGGGGGAAAAAATCATAAATGTGGCTTTGAGCATACACCTCACAAAAGCGTAATGTTGATAATGCCATCAACTTAAAGTATAACTCAAACAGACACCTCGTATTCTATAAAGTTAATTTAAAGAAAAAGAGACATGATGTTCTGACTTATTTAAGCCAAAGTTTGCATTGGATGTACATTCAGGGCATATTTTGCCTGAATCGTTCAACTATTTACGTCATTTGAAAGGAGGTTATTTCCAGTCTTCAGCAATGTAACTGTTCTTCCAAACTCATTGACAATCTGTATCACAGAAATAAAATCTCCATGACTAGCTGATTAAGTCATTGAAACAACCAATTCAATTAAATATTTGGACTCCATTGTAAAATGTAAGTTAACTGATAGTCAAGATGTTTTGCTGTCTCTGGGGAATATTAAGAAGTGAGAAGGAACTAAATCTTAATATTAAAATGTGCAAGCTGTCATAATAAAGATTTTGGGAGAAAAATAGCCAAAATAAAAATGAGATTTGATTTTTAAAAATTGAGCAAAAACTGTATATTGCACAGTTAGAGAACTCTACAGAGTAACACTGATATACCGCCTTTCTCCTGAATGCAGGATAAGGCTTTGTTCCATTAAGGTTTCTTTCTCGCTGGGGAAGGCATATGTACTTTGGGAGCACAGTAGCACCATACATTAAGCAAGTATATTCACTCTTACTTTGGAAAAGCAGGACCTTTTTTCTGTAGTAGTAACTTTTTTGGAAAAGCATGAATAGCTAAAGTTCCTATTGTCACCAACTTCCATTCATGAAGGAAAAAATAGTGAAAGCAACCACCATGCAGATAGTGTCTGAAATGTTGAACCTGTAAATCTAAATAATAAAATATTTTCATGGCAGCAAAAACAAATCATTCAGAAACCTTATCAAAGGTTTGCTCTGATAAATTGTTAGACAGTCTAAAATTGGAAGAGATATCTCCTTTGTTGTGATGTTATGGAGACAAGATGTTTTCCTCAGTGCTGAAGCCCTTGAAATCACTGGCAAAATTCAAAGAATGAAAATACAGGTCTCAAGTGACAAATTGTATAAAAAAGAATTTCATGAGCTTTCTTAGAAATTTTTCTATGAATGTATGAGATCAAGAAATAGTCTCACATTTTGAAGAAAATGAACTGACCAGTATTTCCTTTTCTGCCCAAGGCTTTCCCCTTGCTGGACTTGGGTGTCACGTAAAATGGAGCTGAAATGAGCATGCTGAGGGACAGATTTTTCTGCTCAGCCACTGAGCAGCTGCAGTGGGGGTCCAGCTGTATCCTCCCTGTCCCACGAGCAGGGCATCAGCTCCAGCCCAAAGAACTAGTGTCATCAGGGTAAACCTTGTGACTTTTGTGATGTAATAAATCCTTGGCTTTATCCAGACACCCAACGGAAAGCCATCTGGGCTGTACTGGTTGCAATTTGTGTATGACATCAAATAGCACAGCCGTCATCTAAGAACAGATTTTGATGGCTACCAGTTCTCAATATGTGAAAGATTTTCTCTTTCCTTAACAGTTCTCTCAGTCATTCAATTCCTCTGCTTTGTCTTTGACCCTAATTAGAAGTGGTGTATGTAAATTAGGTTAATTTACCTTGCAGAGGTTGGCCCTCTCTGAAATACCTGCAGGCTCAGATTAGCACCTTGAAAATCCCATTGGCTAACCGTTGGGTGCTGCTACCAGGATTGAAGGTTATCACAATTTGGTAACACCCTTTCATCCATCACCTGTTTATGATCTCTCATTTGCTTTCTGGTTCATGATTTCTGAGGGGTTTATTTGTCACAGTACTGCTATCTGAACTCTGGTCTGACCTGAAAGAAAGACAGCACTGGTTTAAAATTATATTATACAATCAAACAAACATAGGGCAGGTAAGGGAAAAGAGCCTCCAATTATTATTTTTGAAGTTGACAAAGACCTTTTAAGTCCAAGGGATCAGATAAAGATTGCCTTGTGGGAATTTTCAGTGAAACAAACCTAAACAGATGCTTTGTGCTATGATTCATGCAGATCACTGGCATGTTCTTTGAAAAAGCATCTAGATGTAGTAATGACTATCTACATAAAAAGACACTGTTCACTCATCTTCAGACTCGAGTGAATCAAGCTGAGTTTGAATGCAAATCCCCTGTGAAGAGTAGTGTCCACATCCCCAGGAATCAAGTCTGCTGGTGTGATCTTGCTCTACGCTCCTTCCTTGCAACTCCAAGTTCGCAATGACTGTAGTCTGTATATTCACATTTCCACCACGAAGATGTTCACATGGTTGGATACTGCATGGCCACCTACCCATAACGCTCTTAAGAATACAGCAACTAGTACCCTGGATCAGACCCAGCCCCTTCAGCCACCCAGTCCTGCCCTTAGTGTGTTTTAGGGATATATTAGAGCATTATGGAGAAAAGGGCAATTATAGAATGAGACTCCTTGGTACCCTTCCTTTTTATAATACTCATATATAAAGTATTTTAAGGAATTTTACAGTAAGAAATTCAGTCTGGAGCACTGGGGTCATCACCCATAGCTGTACATATCCACTATGTTAGTCTTCAATTCCAAATAACAAATCACTTTTTTTTTCCCTACTCAGCTATAGTTTCACTATTCATAATTTCACATATTTCCATTACAACCATATAAAAGAGAAATCATCTCTTTTCTGAAATTGAAAATCGTAGCCACAGCAGGTTCCCTCTACAAACGCTTTTCCAGACCTCTGAGCCGCATCATACATCCTTTATTCTTTGCAGTTCCGCTGTGTACTCTCTGAAATGAGATAACCGGACCTGCATGCAGCATCCAAGAAGCAGGAGCACCGAGGGCTGGTGCAGTGGCACACTGGTTTCTGCTGGCTGTTTCTCTCCTAATAGCTCTTACAGGCTGCTTGTCTCCTCAGCTGTTGCACAGCATTACACTGGTGTGTTCAGACCTGGCTGTCTTAAAAGCATCGCTGGATTTGAGGGGCACGGGCTTTGTTGCTTGAAGGAGTGAAGAACTTTCTGCTGTAGAGTTGCCCTTTAGCTTACTGTGATTGCTAATTTCAACCAAAAAGCACAAGGCCACTATATGGCTATAGATATAGCTCTCCATTGCCATATTGAGAGCAGAGCAGGCTTTGCAAATAAAGTCATAGGTGAAACACAGCTGTCACAATTAATCCCTGTGCACCAGTGAGTAGCTCTGACCTCTTGACTGGGACAGGAAGGTGTGTGGGAGAGAAGGGTGCCAGAGATTTGAAGGAATGGTCCATTTAATTTTAGTTTTAATTTAATTTTTTAACTTCAGTAAGCCAAGGGTGTTCTTACTTGCTTTAACAAGCAAATATGTGTTTACTGGGAGAAGTACCTTCAGCTTACAATGAGAATTTGATCCTATGAAAATATTTTATTAATTTTATTTGTTCAGACAGCTTTGGAAAGGTGGTGGAGCCCATATCCTTGACCAAATCAGCCCATGGTTAACCAAATCTTACCCTTCACCCCTGTAAAAAAGGAAAAGTAATGTAAATATTGCTCAGTCTCATTTTCTGTATCCCCAGTGTCGCTATTTCTGTCGCATAGGCCCTCCACATATATTTAAAGTGCATATGCTGAGAGAAGACCTTTGACTCTGCCCCTTTTGTTATTTCAGTGTTCAGGAATGAAATACACTGTTTATGTGACTCCAGGTTTTGCACTTGTTCATATGCTGTGTATACTGTTCATAAGCTGGGTTTATAAAATGGAATGACCTCAGCCACCTAGTTTTCAAGCCCCAGGTCCAGATGTTGACACAAATCCTTTAGTCTCATTTCTTTCCTTATGCTATTGATAGGTTTTATTTAAAATTTGTAACTTTTTTCTTGCTATGTAGAAAAATGCATAATAAAAATTAAAGAGTTGGTATTCAACCTTCGCCTTCACTGAAACTTTAGAACTCCCTTAGAGACCACAATTCCTTCCTTGTTTATTTACTTTTTCAAAATATGCTTCTAAGAAGTAGTGGTTTCTCCTCATTGCAGAAGACAGAACTCTATTAGTTCAAGATACCAGTCAGATTCCACCCTAATACAAACATGTGATACATTTGGAGTGGGACATGCAAGCACCTGTATTGCCTAGCTGAAGTAAACAGAAAAGCTTAGTAGAAGTAGCTCTTACTCTATGAAATATTTACAAAGTCCAAGTTTGGTGATGTCCCAACATTCCCTTCCTACCAACCCCTGTCCTAATCCCTCTGAAAGAAAATGTTGTTATTCTTGTTTGATATTAAAACAATTATACTGTGACATTTGACCTTAGCTTGGCAGGAATTAGAAATCAGAAATATCTGACTTTCTAATTTGCCATTTTATCCAACCATCTAAAGCTTTCTCTTCTCCTATCATACCGGAATAAAACATTCTTCATTTCCTTCTTATAATTTACATTTATTCAAATAAATGTTCTTTATTATTATTATCATTTTTATTTTCCCCCCTGAGTAAAGAGTTGAATTTCTGGAATTTGTGGTTCTCTGTTTGTGAAATAGACCCAGACTACCTAGGAGGAATGTTTTAATAAAATGAGTGATTTCAAGGTAGGAGGTCATGCTGGTAGGAGGTCTTGAGCTGGATTCTGGATATATGAACCTGCTTGGAAGCTGGGGAAGAAAACAGTCTGAAAAGCAGAACATTTTGGAGGAGGCAGTAAAGGGTCAATCTGTGTGCACATGGTTCAGTATTTGCCACAGGTGCAACTTCTTTGTATATAATTGCCTTTATTTTCCCAGCTTTGGCCCCAACACTTGATACCTTCTGTTAGCAGATTGTAGGATTAACAAATAGACTCCAAGAGTAGATAAATCAGGTAGAGTCTGAAGAGATACTTTGAGCAGGGGACAAATGGGAGTGCTTGTACAGAGCCATGGACATAGCTATGAAAAGATGAAATTGAAGGTAAAGCTTTTTTATTTACTTTCCCTTGCTCTTGATCTCAACACACACAGGAAATAACAAGGAGTGAGTGAGACTTCAGCAAGGGGTAATGTCCAAACCACAGAACAGTGTCAGACAAATAGCCTGTTCCAGGCAGATGAGACTGCCCAAGAGGAAACTAGAAATTTATGCTACACAGATGACAAATCTGGCATTGACTATGAATTTGGAAACATTATATATTCCCCAGTTAATGACAGGGTCTTTTGTGAGACATGTGCTTTCAGCAGGAATGATCAGTGAAAGAAACAGTTCTAAACCACAGAAAAATGCCTCAAAATAGTGAGGCCACTAAACTGCACTCGGGAAAAAATAGACACAGAGGCAGAACAGATATGGGACACCAGAGAAAGGTGTCTGTCCTCTTCTGCACTGTCTGGGAAAAAAAAGTATTCTGGTTGTGGGTGCAGCCAGGTGAACAGAGCAGCATTAGGTGGAGAAAAGCCACCAAGAACTGGGTCATAGCACAAACCCATTCTGTGGCCAGTAAGAAGATGAAGGTGGCTGTTGAGGCAACTAAAGACAGCTGTTGTCACCAGGATCACTCACTGCTTCTGCTGGAGGAGAGTGGGTGCATCGATGGGCAGTATCTAAACAACCCTCCTGGGTGGCAGGCCCTGAAGATCACGGCCTTCGAGAGCCTGAGATGTGGCTGAATCTAGAGATAGTGTCCCTTGTCCTGCTCCACAGAATGCACCCATGATTGCCAAGCTCAAGATCAGTTGTTTTTGCAAGACAGTGATAAAGGACAGGCAGGTCTGCAAAAACAGGCTTCATTCATCCTCCAGTCCCAGCACAGAGTGGGTCTGCCTGTAGCTGGGAGAAAACCATCAGGTAACCAAAGCATCTGCCACTGCCTGAAGGCAGTTAAACCAAGTATTGAAAAGAATTATTGTAGAATACTATTGTACCTAATAGTGTATGGAATAGCATGCACCACTTGCAGCACAGTGCTGGCTTTCTGAGATGGATGAGCCATTCAGTCACCTACCAATGCTGGATGCAGCTCCTGGCAAGTAAAGCTTGGCAAAAATGCCCCTGGGCATCTGGCCAGGTGGAGAGGTGCTGCAGCATGAACTCACCTGTACCAGCGGCTCCCAGGGGTATTGGAGACAGAGCTGTGTGACAGAGGAAGTTGGTGGGAATATGTGTCTGCACTCTGCAGCCTCAGCACAAAGGTCAGACGGAGAACATCAGGGCAAAGTTAGCCCAATGCTAATCCTCTGCATCTGACATCTTTTGATTTCTGAAGAATGTTGATTGACAAGTCCCAACCAAAAGAAGAAATCTGACCATTTGTACAGACAGGCAGCTGTCTTCCCTCACTCTGGAAAGCCCAGGAACAGGCACGGGGAGACCTTGGGGGCATCCTCAGTGAGGCACCAGCCTCGGTCTCTATGGGACAACCAGAGCTCCAGCCTGCTGCCTCAGAAAGATAAACATGAATAGGCAGAGCAAATTCCAGCGCCTTGGGAATTTGGTAGCAGAGTCCCAGCTTCTTGTTGGGTTAGAACAAGACTAAGAGAAGAGTTGTCTCCTCTATTTTGTTTAATTCAACATTAATTCAACTTTGAGTTTTTGAGCATCACTAGTATCCCAGAGAGTTCCTGCCGACACTTGTAATTGCACCAAGAAACTACATAATTGGTTTAGGTTTTGTTTGGTATTTTTTAGTACTACAGTAGGAAATAAGGTATTGCCCTTAGAACAACACCCAGTCTGCATTTCTATGAGGAAAATAGATACTACTTAATATATGGTAAAACTGTGTTAGAGATGTCTAGACATCTAACACAGTACTGAAGAACTCCAGGTGCTATAGAGAGTAAGGCAGTTCACGGTGACTTCTGAAAGAGATTGTGACAAAGAAACCACCCATACTGCTTGGTAAGAAACCATTTGTGGTCACAGCAGTAGGCAGAGCAGTAGTCCCAGCAGAATATCACCAGGAGATGGACACTCAGGCAAGACAGTGAGTATCTCTGGCAGCCAGATCGGGATGTTCAGCTGACGTACATCAAATACTGTGACCATTGAATGATCAGGCCAGGAAAATACCAGCCATAAAAGAGCATCAGAACTGATTTGTTCCATTTTAAAGTCAGGAACTACATGGTCATGTTAAATTGTTACTTCTCTTTCTAAAAAATGGGCTCTGTGGAAGGCATTCAAGCAAGAACTGAGATCATGAAATTCAAGGTACATTTCTCAGACAGTAGGTTGTAATGCACAGCAGCAAAATTCAAATGATTCAGTACCATGGGAATCTGAGCACAAGACCTCTTCCCCTGGGTACCTACAAAACAAGTGAAAGGCAGGAATGACAGTAAAGAGCCAGGAGCAAAAGCTGCACAGACAAGAAGAGATGTCTGCTTGGAAATGCTGTGTTCTTGCAGCAATCCTCCCAGGGACTAAACACCAGCTCAGCAAGAGACCGATGAGTAGGAAAATCAAGACTCCAGGGTAAGCTGACAGACAGGCTGTCAGCAGCCACGGGCATAAGGGCGCTGGGATAGACCAGTGGCTCGCAGCAATAAAGGGAGCCAAGGGTAAAGCCACTATGGGACAGTGCCCGAGTGGCAGAACAGCCATGGGGCACAAGGCAGCACTGTGATCTACAGTGAGACATGGGCACTGCTGCGTACAACAGCTGGTATGCAGGGCAGCAGTGGAGGTAAAACTGAAAACAGACCAGCACAAGGCAGCTGAAAAGCACACAGGAGAACAAGGAAGGCATAGCAAGATTTCGGGAACTGACTGATTTGACACAGGAGTGCTGGGGAAATGAGTGTCCCAGGAAGCCAGAGGAGGAGCAAGGCATCAGCCAAAGAGTCTTGTAAAGCCTCATCAGTAGCAATAATAGAAACAAGATGTGGAAGCCTAGACTGAAGTGGCATACTTGAAAGACAGTAAGGCTCTAAGTACTGCTGGGCAGCAGTAGTAAAAGTCAGAGGCCAGCTCAGGCTGTGCAGAGGTAACACCAAGCTCAGCAATAGCTGCCAACATGGCAACAATAAACAGCTAAAAGGGGAGATTAACGACCTTCACAGGCCTTGGAGGACCATGCGTGGCTGTGGCGAGGGGCTTGGAGGGGGCACCAGGAACTGCATCTGCGTTTGCTTGGCTTGAATGGCTGTGGCGTCTCAGGTTTTACAAGTGTGGAGTCCTTTCATGTTGTTGTCCAGCGCCCAGAACATGAAACACTTGAGGTGAAATCCTGCCCCCACTGAAGTTAATGGGAATTTTGCCTTGAGTCTGGTTTCTCTCTGCTCACACTCTCTGGTATAAGGAAAGACAGATCTCACCTCAAGGGAGAGGGAGGGGAGAAAAAGGAGGCAAAGAAAAGCATTAGTGCAGCTTTGCTGGTGAGCATGTGCTGAGGGCACAGGACTGGTGTCCCTTACTGCTGGGGACTGAGGTAGGCCAGAGCTTGCTGAGCTGAACAGAGGGCTGAGAGGGCAGGAAAACCCTCAGCACACAGGGAGGGAGATGCAGGGGGGAGTTGGGTGGAGAACAGAAGTGCAATCTGAACTAAAACGTTCATCAAGGAGCAAGAGGGGACCACATCCATAGGGCAGGAGGGTAAGCAGGGCAGGCCACCATAAATGTGCCTTTGCACACCAGCAAACACACAACAGAGTCGGGAAAAGCACAGGAACAGGTTTCCTGCAATGCCTCACTGCTATCTTAGTTCTGCTGGTGCATTGGCAAGGCAAAGCACAGTCCTGCTGTGCTGCTGAAGTGGGTAACTTCAGGGCTCAGAAAAATGAGAAATGGGCAAGTTTATTTCTTCATGGGAAGAAGGCAACATTACTGTCAGGTATTTCAGCAGGATACCTGAATCCTATGGATTAATGAAAAACAGGTGGCAGAAGCAAGGAGATAGGAAGATCACATACAAAGGGTAGTTCAGTATCTGGAAGTTGTATAAGAACCCACAATAGGATAAGTAGCAGCTACATGTGTGTGAGCAGTGTCAATTTCTTTGACCCAAGCAAGCAGACTTCATTATATCTTAGGAAGAGACACTGTGGAAGACACAATGAAAGACCTTGTAGAAGAAGTCCTTTCTTTTAGCTGAAAGCTAGAATTGTGATACATACAATTCCTGATTGTCACAGTGCTGAAAGTGTGACAAAAAAGTCAGAGAGAAAGGAATTTCCCACAGTAGAGCTGCCAGTGACAGATGACAGCAGTGCTGAGAAAGCTAAAGAAAAGCCAGAGCAAGAGAAGTCTGTGGGCAGACCTGTTTAGCTCTATTCTTTTTTCCTTTGGCTGGAATGTTTTTTTACAGGAAATGCTCACTTGACTACACCTATGCTTTTCATTTCCATTTCCTTCAAGAACACATGTCTGAGGTTGGTTTCCTCTTGTCTTGCCTAGAAACCCCTTGCCATTCTCTGGCCAAAATGGACATGAATTTCCCAGGAGGCTGCGATGACCAAGTTCAGGGGCTTTGCCCTGCAGAACGTGGCAGCCATGCCAGGGTCCCCATCCCAACACACTCATGGGCAAGGGGCTGGGCTGGGCCACCACGAGCTCTGGGCAGAGGTAGTGGGCTGGTGCTGAGGATGCAGAAACCTTTCAGTTTTCACTCTCCTCATTCATATGGACTGTAATTTCTGGGAAAAAGGCTGTGGTTTCTATGCCCTTTCCTTGTGGCCATAAGGTGGCACAGGTGCAGCTCCCAGTGCCTCATGGCTGCTGGACTATTGTGAGGTGAGCCAGCAGCCTGAACCCTGTCTGTCTCCTCACAGCCTCAGCTCATCCCGCTGCACCACCACAAAGAATTGTTCCCAGCTCCTGGGGCTGTTGTGAGGCCTAATTACCGAGTGTTTATGAAGAACCTCATTCATTAGAAGAGCTTAAGCTATATAAGTGCATATTATCATCTAGGATACTTCAAGATGAAAGGCACTTAAGTGCTTGACAAACTGAGAAAGCAAATGCCTCTGAAACCAAGCATATGGGCTGAGCCATAACAACTGTGTGGGCAGCAGCACAAGGTGGGAGCAGTAAACCCCCGAGGTTCAGCTAAATGTCCCTGCAATGCCACTGCTCAGGGCCCCAGCTGGGGCTGCCAGAGGGATCCCAGCACTGGGATTGGTGTCCCTGCACAGGATGTCTGAGACAAGGGGCTGGATGGCGCCACTTGGGCACTGCAGGGCCACCGGGTCCCAGCCAATGTCTCTCACATTTTGAAGGATACTGACTGCGGATTTGCAGCTGAGAGCTTCCCACTGTGGTTCTTTCCTCAGGAGAAGGGGAGGAGGAAGGAGGACAGGGATGGGGGATCACATGTTCCATGTGTCTGCGCCAGAGCAGGTCACCCAGGAGGTGCAGTGCAAGTTCAAGGCAGGAAAGATTCATTGAGCTACCCTTTTTATGGCTATTTTGCATGCATAACTTTGAGCTGAAATAAATACCAGTGGATGATTTAAGTCCCTTCCAACAGGCCCTGTAGCCTTTCAGAGGTATTAGCAGTGTGCCTCCAATAAGGAGTGCTCTGTTTTTCCGTGATAAATCCGTGCTACACCATGCCTCCCACGTACACAAGTACTCAATTTCTGCAGCAAGTGGAGATAGCAATGAAGAGGCCTGGAAGAAAACCAGAAAATAGATTACTGAGGACTATAGACCATTTAAAACACATGCTGTAGTGACAGTGAAGCTTTTTAGGGAGTCTTCATGAACTACATCCATGGACTTGCTTTGCTTGAAAAGTATGTATTCCATAACATTTTTGCCAAGCTCCTGAACAGAATAGGATTACTGAATTTCTGGGTTTTGGTTCAGTTTCTTAAACTGTGTATGATATCCTGATATCAAAGCACTGGATGAAAAATATACTGGACTATATTTTGAAGACTCACTAGGGAAAAAAACTGAAGGAAGACTTCTTAGGTACTTTCTAAGCTGCTGAGCCCTAAAGTATGTGCAAAAGTACAACACAAAATCTGAAACAAAGGACTCAACTCATCTGACTTGCATATTGTTTCTTAAGATATCGGACAAACTGTTCCTTATTTGCCTGCTAATAATCATGGGGGTCTTTATTTCCCAAATGTCAGTGCTCCAATTTTTGTTTTAATTCAGAGGTCATCCATTTCTCTCTCACTAATTGCACTCTAGGAGATCTTATCATTTACACTGTCCACCTGTGCACAATTGCTTATTTTTTGGACCCTCTGCTCTGCAATCCTCTCCCTTCCTGGCCCTCTTGGCCTGAATCACATTATTACTGGAACTTTTACAAACACGTGGTCAAATAGAAAGCCGTTCACTGGCCATTTCCACCTGACTGTAATGTATTTTGGGCTGTGTATCTATTTCACTTTTTCTCACTAACTGTCTTATCTCACAACAAGAGCAGATGCTACATGGCATAACTCTTGCCGAGCTGAGTCCAGGGCTGAGAAGGGGGGAGAGAGTAAGATGACACCCCACGGTGCAGGACAGCGGGGAGTCTCCTCACAGCTCCTGCCATGCACCAAAAGGCTTCGGTCTTTGGCTGTCATGACCGCCACTTTTACCATCCCTGTGGCATCCTCTGCTGCCTCTGACATGCCCTCACCAGCCATTGCTGTTATCTTCCTCTCTAGATGAGGCACAGAGGGGCTTTGTTCCTGCTCCGTGCGTGCAGGGGTCAGGGCTGTTAGTTATCTACAGGACCATATGTGAGCAAGACAGTGGTTATCAGCAGGTCACCTTGCAGCTCAACAGCCAAACAGAACTTCAGCCTGAAACAATAGTGAACATTTGCTGGCATCTGTACTCTGCTTATATCCATATGTCTTGAAAGTCCCTCAGCTGGGAGTCTGGAGAGTCTTAAAACTTCCTGAGCTCTTATACTACTGGACATGTCCACTCCAAGTGACTCCCAGGAGAGGCATTTTACTTGTTGCACCTCTAAAATGGGAACTATTTTTATTCATACTGCTGCATTTAAGACCAAAAGCATTGGGCCATACAGATAAAGACATACTGAGCTGATAGACACACTGGCGTGACAGTATATATAACAGTAAGAAATTAATATTACTGCATGCCACTTTAAAGTGAAAAAAAATTCTGTATTATGTGCATAAAAAGTAAATCAACCTTGTGTTGTATAAAATCAGACATTTCACAATGAAAGAGTGTAGCACAACACAAGGAGGCATTTGAATGTATCTTTTGTATTTATTTTTTTTTCTTATGAAAATCAGTGATTTAGGGTATTTATAATAGAAAGGATCTGGTGATGCAACCAGAACCTTCAGCTCCCTGGAGCAGAACTGCAGCACATCTCCAAGAAATGCTCTACACAGGCAGGGACTTGTTCTGAAGAAGACTGAGCTCCCTCCAGCATTATTGACATCAAGTTTAATTCAGCAGGATTCTCAGATAAAGTTAAATTTCAGCAATGTAGGATTTCTTACAGCCCAAGATTAAGGCTTTTGAGAACTTCAACATCATGTAAAACAGTTCCTGAATACATACAAAGTGGACATGGAGGAAATACGATGCCCCCCTCTAATATGTAGACATTGGCTAGCAGGTGTTTGTGAGCAAAGAGTAAAGTGGAGGAAGAAAGGATGTGAGGAAAAATCAGAGAAAATGCAAAATCCAGGCAACGATCTTGCCTGGGTGAAGGCAAATTCACAAACAGCATACGATGCAGAATTGAACACCTAAAGCTCTATAAGGTCCCCAAAGTTACAAAGTATACAGCTGAAGGCACAGGCTGACTGGACTCTCGCTAGCACTGCTGAGGCTGGGAGATATGTAGCTCAGCCTTTAAATGTTGACTATTCTGAATGGAGACATGAGAAACACACTTCTTCTAACACAGAGCTTGATCTGGTGTGCCAGCTTCAAAAGAACAGCTGCTGCAAGTGTGTTTCCCAAGAGTTGATTAAATATCGAAAGGAAATTTACATTATGAAGAAGTAACTTTAAAAATAAAACAGCCTAAAGTTTAACAGAATGTTTCTATACCAGCTGCTTCTTGAAACAGTTGCTTAAATGCAGAAAATATTTCTTAATAATATGCTGTGCTGTTGCATAAGAACAGGAGAGGGATATTGAGTAGGCAGAAAGTCAAAATGAAGTAGTCTCTTTTTCTTTACCCAGCTTCACTGACATACAGGAGGGAAACAAGCACCAAAAATTGCTAATGAGTGAATGAAATGTTACAAGCTTTTCTTCAGTGGTAATAAAAGGATTGTTATTCCATGCTTTTCATATAGATAGGAGTAAGGAAGGATGAAGAAGGGAGGTGGAATATATAAAAAACATTCCACATCCCTAAGGGAAACCAAAGAAACCCAGAAGTGGCAATAGGGCTAGGTCTGCAGGGGAGAGCAGGGATGGAGAAGGGCCTTCATCCTGCTGTACCCGCTATAAGGCTTCCTTCCTTGCCAGGACTGAGACTAATAGAACAAATTCACATGCTGGTCACCTAAAGTTGCATCCTTTCTGTGTTTCCTTCAATCCACCTTCATTTACTTTATTTTACATGGCTTTAAATATGTACGTCTTCCATGTCAAGAAGCTGAAAGACGGTACAAGCCAAAGCAGTGTGTAAATCACAGCAATTCGTTTTCTTTTTGTCAGGTGAGCCCAAGAAGTAAAGAGGAGTCTAATTTAATTTAATGGGGAGTCTAATTTAATTTAATGGGGTCTAAGCTATGCAGCTATCATACAGACACAGTCTAATCGTGCCCAGTGTTTCTCCAACCTGTGCTGGTACAAGTGCTCTTGTCAGTATGACCAAGGCTGATAAGTCTTTAAATCAACAGAAAGGGACACTTTTCTTTAAAGAAAAGAATATTTAACGTTTACTGCAAAAATCTGCTCCAGTGTTTTGCATTAGAAAATCTGTGAAAACATTCAGTGAAAACAGGGATTAGAAATCAGCCTCCCTTTAACCTGAATGAGACCCTTTTCTAGTAGATTAATAGAGAAGTTTGCCTTTCTACCACAGGGTCAGAGCTGGTCAACTAATTTGCAGCATGATTCCAGGAGGGCAGACCTTCCTGCCTTACACACACAGAGATTTGGAAAAAAAACCAAAGCAAAACCAACCAAAAAGGGATAAGAAAGAGAAGACACTTGTCAGGCTGTGCTTAAGGGCAAGCTCTATTCAGTGCTGTAAGCATGCATAGGGTTCAGTCATGGCAGAGAACAGTCACAGCTCCTGACGGCAGGAAAATCTGGAAGGTCTTGCTCTCCCCTTCCGAGGAAGAAGGAAAGACTTTTCCAGGAACATTCTGCAGGCAAGGCAAGCCATGCCCACTTGCTGGAAAGCAGTCAGCACAAAAGAAAAGGGCTTGCAAAGCCCAGTTTACAGTTTAGTGGGATCATCCCGGGTTTGAGCAGCTGAAAAAATGCGTAAGTTTTTATGTGCAGCTGGGAGAAACTCAGTCTTACCATTTGGAAAGCCACAGTGAAGGGCTTCCCAACTTTTCTTAAAATTTACATAGCGAATAAAGCCATTATGGTGAGTAAAGTCATATAGTCACAGTATAAATCACTCATTCAGGAAAACACTGGGAATTCTCCTATATATCTGTGGCAAGAACTTTAGGGCCTGTGTAGAGATCCTCATATATCAAGTCTATCCCTTTCATTTTATGACAAATTTAAGTCTACATCTGCAGTTGCAGGGCACTGAGAATATTTGCCATGCAGAAGATGACATTACATGACAGGTGATGAGGTTCAAATACTGCAAACCTTTCAAAGATTAGTAAAGAGCTTTGCACTCCATTCTTTTCATGCTTATTTTGGGTGTGAATAAAAAGTAATTTAATTAAAGTCAGTGAATTACAACAATTACCAGTATGGGAGGAGAATGGGCTCTCTGGATAGACTCCAAGATTTCATCATACCAGTTTGCAGTCTGTTATCTCACTATGATCCCCTTTTTTGTTATTTTGTCAAGTCAGGCTGAAGGAGATTAAGTCCCAGCTCCAATAACTGTTCAATAGTTTAAGGTCTATAAAATATTTATGCACTCAGCAGCTTGCTTCTGCATAATAACTTTCAAAGATTGATAATGTTCCATCTCTGAGGTTTTCAACCGATGGCGTTAACTTTGAACATGCACTTACTTACTGTCCCTAATGCTTTCCTTCCCTTTGCTGCCTCCAGCCTGGCAGAGCCCGTGCCACTGTCGCATTGCAAGGAGTGGTACGAAGCATGATGAGGAACAGGAGGGATGTGCATCCCAAGGGAGCCTTTTCTGCTGCTATCACTAATAAGCCAGAACCCTGGAACTGGCCTAACCTGAGACAATGTGAATGTGGGGTCTGCTTCCAGGAAGAGGGTGAGCTACCTGCTACTGGAGACAGCTGCCAGCTCTGCCAAGGCTGGGAAAGGAAGCATGAGATTTTCCTTTTGCTTGACAAGTCTCCGGCCCCTGCAGTTTCACAGCCCACCCGGGCTCTCCTTTCACATTTGGGAACAAATCAGCATCACATATGGGTAAAGAACATGGTCAGAAAGAAGAGAACCCCTATTTTGAGGGAAACAAAGCAACAATGGGCTCAGCGAGTCATTTGTGGTCTGTTTGGCAGGACCCAGATCGCTTTTCTTCCCCAGCTCTGCACAGCGATAGAGGCAGGGCTGCAGCACTTAAGGCCTTGGCACCGTCATCTCAGTTGGGATTTGGAGTTATTCCAGGAGGCCCAAGAAACCTGCACCTCAGGCCAAAAACTGGGAGTACACAGGACTGTTCTGGATGATTTAAGGTAGATAGCAACAATTTGAAAAGGCCTATTGCTTGGCTACTCCTTCAGCCTGTGAAAATGTTTGTGGATGGTTCCAAGCTTTCAGCTGCTGCAACAATGTGGTTACTTCTCTTTAGGAGCCTTGTTTTTCCCAGGAAACATTTCCACCTGCAAAAAGCTCAAAGGAAAAAATAAGTAAATTCAGAGGAAAATCTGCAGAGGTGTTTGAACCTCTCAGTTAAGAAAGAGCATGAAAGCCCCTCACTCTCCCTTCTCATTTCTTCTGAGAAATACAATGTATTGGTTATTTCCCAATTTCGTGTTGGGATGATGACAAGATCAATAAAGAACAGAAAGATTTTTGACCCATTTCCAGGAACAAAGCATATAAAGCTCAGCTATGTCCTTGGACTCACACAATACTGTCTATCGTTTGCCACGGTGACTTCACAGTCCTGACAGGATTGTCTGAATGAGGTTCAAGCAAGTTATTTAACCTCAGGTGGCTACTGGCAAAACTGCTTTGGTTATGGTATTTGTCCATTCCAATTACTCAGTGTTGGATTGCTTATTCCAATAAATTTACGAATCCTTATGAGTCTTTTTACTTTCTGCACATTCACTTCTAGAAGAGATTATTAGTTACTTAACATTAGGGGTGTAGAGTGGCATCCTCCTTGTGATTTCTATGGGAAAGCAATCACACTAACAGGTGCATTCCTCAAGCAGTGAGTAAATTCACCTATGTGAACAAAATTTTCCCATAAAAAAGTTACCACTGCAGCTGTAATTTCCAAATAATTGTCAGTATTTGGAAGACTATAGGCAAACATTCAGGAATAAGGGAGTCATTGCTTTACAAGCAAAACTGAAACTCTGAAAACTGCTTGTGAATTACAGAGTCAGTGTCTTGAATCCACATCTTTCCCATATATATGGGAAAAGCAATACAGGTACCCCCAGATATTCCCAGCCATGTTGCAAAGAGGAGATGCAGGATGTGGTGGGAGCCATGGCATGAAGGCTGCACTGCTGTCGTGTTTACATGTCTGGATCATCCTGCTTATCCACAGCATTTGTCATTGGCTTTTCTGCCTTCAATCACACATGCCAATGGTAAATCCTGGATTGCCAGTCCTCTGCAAATATTACACTGGGGGCTTTAATAGTGAGATAAAACTGATTTTCAGATAGAAAATATGGCATTTTACTAATTGAGTGGTCTAGAAGGGAAAGAGTTAAGGGTGATGGCTGGCAGCACTAACACTGACACTGTCAATGTGCACAAATCCAGCTCTGCTACTAGCAGGAGATCTACATCTCAGCCCAAATGGCTTTGGGGATACATTTTATCTAGGATGTGTTCAGTCACAGAGAGTGATGATAGTTCACTAAAGGCACTGCCAATCTCTTACTACAAACTCCATCTTCCACTGCAGCACTCATGGTCAGTGCTCAGCAGGTCAGAAGCTCTTTCTGCCTGTTTTCAGTCCAACATTTTTATAGTTTTGGGCAATTTCTAAACTCTCAGTTACAGTGCTGTAATTTTCTTGACATTCACTATAAATATGCATGTATGAGAGAGTGATGGAAAGAGAACAGGGAATATTTCTCTTCTGGCAACACTGTTATGCCACTCCCCTTAAAAAGGAAAATACATGATGTTTATAAGTCATGGCTGTTGTAAATATCCTCTTTTATGTACTATGCAAAAAAAAAAATAAATTAAAAATCTTAATTTATATTATTTCAGTAATAATATTCCTACTTAATTCAAAGGTACAAACTCATGCCCTAAATAGGAAAATCTCTTATATGTTTTGTGGATAAATGAAGAGAAAAACAGTGTTCAGAATAACACCCTAACATGTATTGGAAAAAATATTAGTCTTTTGAGAACTGCTTCAATAATTTCAGGATTAGCATTTGGACAACCTGCTGATGTTCAGAAAATGCCCCTTTAGAACAACGAGACCTTGTGTTGGTGGAGAATGTGCTCCACTCTTACAAGGACAAGACAAACATATGTTCATCCAGAGCAATGACTGTACCACTTCAGAGAGGTTTTCGTCAAGTGACTCTCATGACTCTCAGTGAACTGGGATTTTCAAATCCTACCAGACTCTTCTATCAGCTTTAATTTCAGCCACAGTTTCTATCAGGATTTCATAAATGATTTGAAGATACAGGAAACTCCAGCAGACAACTGTTTCCAGGAGCTTTGTACAGTAGCAACGCTGTTGGACTTCAGAAAGTCTCCTAGAAGGATGGCTATGGGAAAGGTGGTTGGGACTAGGAAGAGGATGCAGAAGGAAGAGTTAGATCTAGCCTGCTTACAGCCAGGAGAGAGCATGGGGGAGTTAGGTCCTGGATTCTGAGGGAGATACCTAAAAAAAGGCAATAGGAATGAGCAGAGGTGCCACTGCTCTCTAGGAGACAGAGCTGGCTCAGAGCTTCATGTCACCAGTCTCTGCCCAGGCACGGCCCAAAGGTGAGATTCTTCTCCTGAGGCTCAACACCCACCTGTGCAACACTTTAGAACCAGGTGCCCATGTTGCCCCATGACAGCTGGTTTTACCAGAACCTTCCAGGAACAAGAAATCTGGTTTCAGATGCAGTCATTGCCTGAAGGGGTTCTGACCCTCGTCTCTGGTGTACCCAGCTGACAAAGTTGGGGTGACAGGGAGTATCAGGGAGGCTGTGAAGTAGAAGTGGAGTGCAGAGCATTACAGTGGCCACGCTCTCCATTGTGGATTTCCCCTTCAAACACAAGGGATTAGAGCCTTGGTTTGAAGAAAATTGTTGAAAATATTTTTCTCTCAAACCTATCAGAAGTTATCAGAATTATTCCTCTAACTGTATGGGCTTGAACAACATGGGAATCTGCTCTCGTGGCAATGAGGCATTGTTCCCTGCAGGATATATTCTGGAACTAATGTAATTTTCCTGCATGTTTGAATGAGACTCTATTAATACGTATCGACTGCTCACTTAGCAATAATTGTATCTACTTCATTACTAATGACAGTAATGCTGCCATTTAGAAATTTTATTAAAAATTTGCAGCTGAGAGGGTATCTCAGTTTAAATACTGCATTCCTACTTAACAGAGCCGAAATCAGAGACAGCCTCTTTAATGGTTCTTGAATGCAGTGGAGAAAGTTGGATGCTCACAAATCATTCAAAAACATTCAAAAGGCCTATCCAAGCTGCTTTAATGATTGATCCATCCAGCAATTAAAAGAGCCAGAGTAAAGGTGAAAATCTTTTTGTAATCCTCTGCGCTGTCTTTGCTGCTCCACAGAGTTCCATCTGAATTACAGGATCAAGGGCACTTCCTACCTCATATCTAGCTACAGATTATCTGTTGAAATCCTAAAACCATACAGGAGTGATGCCCAGATGCTTTTTTTTTTCTTTAATTTTTTGTCTGCTGTTGTTTCCAAAGAAGGGAAAAGGTAAAAGAAAACTGAGTCTCAGTTCTCTGGATGATAGCTCATGAGTGCACCACGGAGTATACCTGCCTAGTCTAGAGGTAGCTGGCCAAATCTCCAGCTGCTGAGCTCTTCAGGTGTGGGCTCAGCCTTTTAAGTGAGAGATCAAACTTTTAGTCTGCTTATCCTCATACTTGTACAGAGCTATGTGGTTGAATGTGTCCTGCAGGTGTAGTCACAAGAAATAAAGCACGTCACACACTGCCAGAATATTCTTTGGAAATCTAAGATACTGTCTCTTATATGGTTCTTTTTTGATGAGTTTTGCTGCAGGGATCATTGGCCAAAGCAGTGGGAAGGTGCTATCCACTGTCTGCATGGCTTTTCCCACATAAGGTGGCCAGTCCCACCTCAGAATTTCTGATCCTCCATCCTTCAAATAACATCTACACTCTTGCTAATAATAGCCTTCCTCTATCTGAAGAGCCTCACAATGTGCTCTGAAATTTTAACTAACATCTCACATGCCTATTAATCTCTTGACAAATCAAATAAATTAACGGTGAAATGAAATCTTGTGCCATAAGTGGATGGGCCTTGTAAGGCTGAACTCAGCAAAAATACATTGAGATGTCACTCAGGCAGGCATTGCCAGGATAATAGGGGATTTTCTAATAGGATTTCATTCCCTCTTCAGAGTTTCCTCCAACACTGGAGTAAGCATTTTATTGGTCTTGCTGACTCACACCTTTAATTAGGAGAGAGCAATGTTTTCTGTTCTCTGAATAATATACTTAAATAAAATGTTATAAGTACTCAAACATATTAAAATATTTAACAAAATATTCCATAATTTAATGTCATATATATTTCTTGGCAGCAGTGAACTCCAAGAGCCTGAAGCTGTAATTGAACAATAAATTTAAACCATGATTTCAGCCCATGTATTATAGATGTGTTTGGGATCTTTACCAAGCTCCTTGCTGATACCATGTCATCAGAATTCCTTTTCCTCAGACAAACTCTTTCTGTGCATTTTTATAGACAAGTCCTGATATTGCAGCAGTAATGCCTGCAAAGTCATATTTGACTAATTCTGAGGTCTTAACGTGTGGAAATTGGATCCATCTATGACGTCCTTTGCTTCAAAGCTGAAAAATAGCCACTAAATTTATTTTTCTGACTTGAGAGATTTGTGGCTAGGTTATTTCCTAGCTTTTTATAAATACCTTAATAGTTTATTCATATACAGAACTGGCCATCTGCACACCTTGCTAGAACCTGATATTTGGAATATTTACCATTTCAATCCTTCAGAGATCTTTATCCTCAGCTTTTAGAGTCACATTTAATCACTGCAAATGCTCTGTAAAGATTATAAAAAATATTATTCAGTAGCTATTCAGCAAGCTAAAAGAAGGCTCCTTTCCCTCCAGCCTATTGTGTGAGAACACCCAAATTCTGGCTCTATGCTGGATCTATAGCCAAGTTAATCCAAACTGCTTCCATTCAGTTTATGCAAAGTACCTCTAGCTCTGGGAAATGCATTTGTGATTTTGCAAGCACGTATGCTTAGATCTGAATTCAATCACTTGCCTCTGTGGTGGCAGAGCAATATGGCAAGGGAACGAATTTAGAGTCTGCTTCTGCGTTCTTTTTGGCTAATGTTTCTCCTTGAGGCTTCGCAGGGCCTCAAGAGAAACTCCTCTGCAAATAGTCTTCTGTGCCCATGCCCTTCATGGCACATGAAAACTGACCAAAAAAGGTGTTCCAAGCAATGAAAGTTGCCATGTCCACTTTAGGGGAGAAAAAGAGCTTCTGCTGTTTCTTACTGAGGGATTTGGGAGCGCTCTGCTCCAAAACCATTCCCTTGAGGTTGACCATCTGTTGTTGCTGAACCTGCTCCAAACCCCCTGTTCCTGAGCATGACTGTCGAGACCCTCAATTCTCCCGTGACCCCACACTGCCTGGTGCCCAGCCAGGGAGTGGGGACAGGTTGTCCTACCTGGGCAGTCGGGAGTCAGTAGCAGGGAGCCAGCACAGAGAGCTCCAGTGGCTGTACCACTTATACCTCTGTGTGAGGCTGCGATTCGCAGAAGGATTTTATGAAGGTGCTGCTGATGGGGCACACTGGAGCAGTGTCAAACCTTACCTTTTCTTGCTTTGCCTGTGCAATTATGTTCCATAATTTAAAGGTGTTTTGGAGACTCCTTTGTACTCCAATCAATGGGAATTAGATAACTTTTTTTCTTAGGCTGGCATGACTGAGAAAATTCCATAGTTCAAAGCTCGGACTGGATCTGTATGAAGATCTTTTGTTCCTAAATGCATGAGCTCATTTTTGGTACAGTAGGATTTCATCCCTTCCCTTTACGCTAGCCTAGAGGGCCATTTACTTCTTTTTTTGTATGGTATTCTGCTATTCATGATGTTCCTTAACATTAGGTCACTAGCTAATTTATCCGCACAGTTCTAATGGCTTTGACAAGGTCGTTATCAAAATATTAAGACTCTGGAGTCTTGCCTAGTAACTTCCCTCCAGTCCCATATTTCTTGCAGGATTACTCATTGTCTCCTTTTCCTTCCACACTCCTAACTCTAAGCCAGCTCCTTACTCACCTTCCACTTTCCCCGCTGACTCCAGCTTTTCCAGTTTAAAGAAAGGATTTCCATATGACCTATAACAAAATATCCTATTGATGTCCAGAGAGTTTGCTGGAATCATTTCTTTATTAGATAAATTCCATGTTTTATCAAAGACAATCTGACAGAAGCTACCTTAAAATCACTCCTGTTGTGTTTTATCACTTTTCTTCTTCACATTCATGTCTTTAGTTACAATTGTGTTCAGAATCTGTTTTAAACGTTGAATGCTGGTGAGACAGACTAATGAGTCTAGACTTAAATCTGAACACTTTGTTTTCCTTCCGAAGCATCTGTCTTGCCTTTTTTTTTTTTGACAGTTTTTTTTCAGAACACAGGGATGAGATCATTCAGTCTCTCTGAACCTAGTGCATTGAACTCCTTGAGTTTTGTTTCCACCATGATTTCCATCCCTTTTTACTGTCTTCTGCATTTTTCTCTCGTGATTGAGCTCATCACCTTTGTGGGAAACTGAGGCAGAGTCTGGATTCAGCGTCTCACTTCTATTTCCTTGTGTTTTATGCTGCTGAAGAACTCCTGTTCTTTTGCGTCAAGCTTTGTGAAATCAATCGCAGTTTTCCTTTGGCAGGACTAAGATTAACTCTATTTCTCTCTTTTCACATTTTAGTCCCCTTTCAAGCCGTTTTACAGATTTATTCTCTTTCTTACATCTCCCTGTCTAGCCTAGTCTGAAGTGGGAACGGGTCTTCTTGCATTTTACCCTGTTTGGGATGTAGATTTCTGATCCAGTTTTTGACGTTTGTCCTGAATGTATTTCCTTCACCCACATGTTCAGGACTCAGCCTTAACCCCACTCACTGGACTGTTGGAGGACAGGGAATGCAGCTGTAGCAAACAGTGGTGTGTGTTTCAGCTCTGCTGAGTACCCAAATTTCCTGCTGAGGTTTCAAGCTGCAGGCTGAAGGATAGTGGGCTATAGCTGGAGAAGGAAGCAATTGCTGCAGGTGGTTGCTGGAGGGAACAGCCCTGTCATGCTCCCATGCACACTATCCCATTCGGTACTTGGCTTTGAAATGCAGGTAGAGGCCCTGGCAGAGGATTTTCTGAGACATCAGTACTCTGTGCTTGGACATGACTGAAAGGAGAATTGGCCAGAGAGTGCAAGGTTCACCTTGCTGTGGGGTGGGCATGAGACACAAAATAATAATGAAACAGGTTTTTAACCCACGCTGTCTGTGAGGATTATTGCAGATGATCATCTCAAGCTTCCTGACAGAGAAAACAGCAGGAGGTCCTACTGAACCAGCACTCCACAGGCTGCAGGCCAAAGTTCAGCAGTGGCCAAGGTGAAACTTAGGATGAAGAGTCTTTAGAAAGCAAAGCTATACCCACGCAGCCCTGCAGTGGTCCTTCTCTCAGTGGTCACCGCAGTGGCTATACAGGAACAAACATCTGTTCTGTAGAGATCATACTGTGTTTCAACATCAGACACTTTGGAAACATTTGTTTTCTAAGTATTTCTAATCTGTAACCCACTGTACAGTTCAGAGACTTCATTAAGGTCATAAAAGCTGAAGTCCCACCTGATATGAGCAGGCAGTGAGGTCAGTGGGGCCATGCTAACCCGTATGAGGTGAAGATCTGATCCCAAAGCCTTTAAAATATGTGAGAGCATCTCTCTCTGGGAGTTATGCAGCACTGAGCACTTCTTTATTTATATCTTCTTTTTTTTTTTTTAAGGCACTTTCCTACAAAAGCAGTATTGCCAAAAGGAATATAAAAAGTACATCATGACATTCTTAAATAGGAAAATCTTACAGTTAGCCCTTAAAATACTTTCATACCTTCTGTGATCCTTGGATGCATATTTACTGATAGGTTAATTCCTAGACCATTGCTGTTCTGATGGAAAGTGGATTTTTTTGAATTTTTTTTTAAATTTCAGCAAATGAATCTTCACATGTGCCATTGGTGCTCTGGTCACAGCATAATTTTTGTAACACAGTGGAAAGTCTGAGATTAAAAAAAAAAAATCCCCAAGAATAATTAATGATAAAATAATTGAAAAAAGAACTTCAAGAACTTTACATAAGAAAGAAAATATAAACCCCACAGCACTATCGTATCTAACATCACAGCAGGAAATTCTATGACAGTTTCTCTGAGAGGGAGAAGTGAAAAAAATTCAATTGCATAAAATTGTTTTGCTATTTATTAGGCTATTATTTCTTTGTCTAGTGCAATACCAGGCCATGTTTGATAACTAACACAGACTGAGAGCTGTGAAGATGGCAGAGTTTAAGTATCTGGAATAAAACCCAAACAAAATTCTTTAGTTATTCAGAGCCATTGAACTAGAACATCATGGTACAGAATATTACACTCTATCAGAATTTATCTACCTTTTAAGCAAATTTATTGTTCTCTTTATAAAAAAAATAATAATAGTCCTCCACTTTTCATATTTGATCATACCCTGACTTCTTTAATGCCAAGTGCATCACTGTGAGTGCCTGTAATTTGCCATCATCCCTGAAGATGTTCTTGAAAATGAGATGTTTCATCTCAGTGGTCATATCCCGCTGACATTTTTAAAATAAATAAATTATCCATTCTGTAGTACTGATGTCAAGGTTTAAGAATAATTTACATAGAATGCTTCACTTCTGTGGGAATTGTCAAATCTTAATCTTCCTGTAAGCTGCAAAACTATTATTAACGTATCTCTAGGTAACGTCGTTTAGTGTTAATGCTCAGTGGAATATACTCTTCATTAAAATATGAAAGCAGTCCAAATATGCTTTACTCTGAGACATGATATTATCTATGCTTTTTCTTGAAATGACTGCAACATAGAAATTAATCTAGTCTTACTCAAATGACTTCTGTGTCACTGTACAAACTCTGGATTTTTTGCTGGGTGGCAAGATGAATCAAGACGGGAGAAAAAACACTTGGGAGGCAAAGCCAACAAAAACGTCTATTAAAGTCAAAGGTTTCAAAGCAAAGAGGTCTTCCCGGTGATGTGCAGTGCTGCTCCCCTGCTCTCTATGGCACATTTCATCTGATCTAGAGTTGCTCTCTAGCACATCCTGTTTGGTGAATGTTTATCTCAGCCTCCTCACATGAATGAGCTATGAGAGTATAAATATGAAGCTCAGGTGGCCCTGAGACATGGCAGGGTGATTCCCACTGTGAGAAGAGCAGGCACCCTATTTGTCAGAGTATGGACACAGTCCGGGACTGGGTCCCTGCAGCTCCGTCTGCCAGATGGTCAAGGAGAAAGACAGAACAACTTGTTGAATCATCCAGGTATCTTTTAGAAAATTTAAATCCTTCCTCTGTGTATCCACAAGAAGAAATATAAACAGCTTTATATTAAAAGCACAGTAAATGTGAAACAATTGTTGGGTCTGTAGCCCTAGAAATAATGATAATTTTTTAAAAATTATAGAAAAAAGAAGATAGTTTCTTTTCCAGTGTGCTGTCTAGAGGCTGCCTTCAAGGGATTCAGTGAATTCATTGGAAGCAAACAGGATATTTTACTAATGTGTGGATAGGGAATGGATAAATTACACACAATGCCACTTTTAGTTTGGAAAAGTTTCTTCCTAGCTGACAGTTTGGTCAGTGCAGAATTGATGTGTGTGAGTTCAGCCTAATGAAAAATAACAAATGAGAGTAAGTGGCTAATTTTCACACAGGCAAAAACTTAACTGTTGGGCAAAATCAAAATACTGTTCTAGAAAAAGGGATGATGAAAAAGTGTGTTAGTAATGTATTGGAGACATGGCAAAAAGTAAAAGGCTGGCAGGGTGTGAATGAGACTGCAATTCTGAAACATCTCAAGACAGTTCACAGGCAGCCCTATAGAGGAAGAAAGTAGTTTCAAATAAACCGAAGGCTGAGCAGTGTTACCAATGGACTCATTGCTGGGCTCTAAACATGCCATAACCAGTCAGAAAATAAAACCAGGAGTGAGGGAGAAGTGGGTGAAATCCTTAGACGAAGAGTAAATTTACACAGAAATGTGGTTTAGAATGTCCTGAAACAATTTGTGAGTTCAGCTCGAGGCACTCAAATAGTTTCATTTCTTTCTTTTTATTGGCAAGGAGGTAGGGAGAAGGAAGAAGGAAGAAGGAAGAAGGCGAGGTGTTATTTCATCCTCCTTCATCTTCTGCCTCATCTTGGCCTGTGTCTGTGACATGGGAGACCCAGCTGTAAACCCTTTCTCCTTCTGAAAGGACCAGAAACGCCCAAGGAGGTGGCCATAAAGTACTCAAGGGGACTCTCAGCTTCTTGCATGGAAACATCAATGGACTGAGGCCCCAAGGAGGTGTGTGACCAGAGGGATAGTGGTCCCTCCTTACACTGCCTCTGTAATAACTTTGGGTCCTCTGTATCATTTTGTCTGCCCAGAGCCAGCCAGGACACTGTGGTACTGTTGGGCATCTTTCTAGGCAGCAGGAACTCAGAGCCTGGGAGGGATTGGGACTGCCCAGCAAGTGCCTTGATACTGCCTGACTGTGGCATTCCTGGCAATTTGATAAAAAATTGCTTTGAGGTGTGTGGGATTAAGTGAGGGAGAGGGAAGGGGGTCCATTTCTGCAGGGAAGTAAAAAGAAGTTTTGTGTCTGAGGGCTAATTTATATTCCAGCCTCTCAAAGGTGCAGCTTCACATGTGAACTGGTTCCTGATAGTCTTTGGGAGGAAGATCACTATCCTCAGATATTGATCAATACCTTTCCAAAACTAACCAAAAAGACAAATTAAATATTTGACAAAAGACTTCCTTTTTCCTTGTTTTTCCTCCACTTCTTTGAGCGAACCCATTCAGCCTTTCTTTTTAAATATCACAGCCTACAGCATGCAGTAATAGCTCATTCATTATTCAAGTAAATGTTTCTGTAACTGGGTTAATAATAGTCCTCATAGCTAAGTACGGTAGTCTAGCAGGTAGAGTTAAAGTTCCCACAGAGCTTTTGTTTTCCTCAGTTTGCAATAATATTCCCAATAAAGTTATTCATGGAAATGACTGTGTCACAGCAGCTTGTGCGTAACACCCAGTGAATTATTATAACAAGATTTGTTAAAACTGTGGAGGACATTTGTACTAAGATAGTCATCTGACAACGATCTTTAAAAAAAAAAAAAATTGTTGAAAGCTCTCATTTCAAGCTATGCTGCTTTCTCTGCTGCAGTCAATTCCAAGAGCTGACGAGGTTACTATAATATCTGAAGGTAGTTCATGATTAAAAGCTTAGAGAATTTTCCCTCACACAGAGCAGAAGCTGACATACCAATACAAATAAAACTGCTTAATATGGAGCCCACATTTAAAAAAGGAGCTAAGAACAATTTATTTTATCAAGTACTTCAGTGTGGAGAAAATTGAGAAAATCATTAGAGTAATAAAGCAGAAGAATCTTTATAATTTGATAAGGACATACTGGCATGACATACATAGAATAAATTATGCTTCTTCTAAACTCATAGAATTCTCTGAGTTAAAAAAAATAGTACATTAAGGCAAGCTGATGGATATAATTTATTTAGAGTGTTGAAAAGCTTTCGATAGGATTCTGCCCGTGAGACTGTGAAAGAAGTCTGGTAACAAGAAGGTGAGGTAAAATCTTGTCCTGGATTAACAACTGCTGAAGAGACAAGCTGGCAGTGGAAATAAATGTCTGAAGCCTGAGGCTGAAAAATATTAGGAGTGAAGTGCCCTAAGGATGTCTATAAGGACTACTTTTTATCTATCCATGTGCAGGTGACTATGTTGTACATATATTACACCGATTTCCTTCAGTTCTCATGAGGATCTGTTTACAACAGATAGCAGACAAATACGGACTTTGAGATAAGGAATGTATCCATTAGGTTTTTTAGAGATTTTTAGAATTATTTTCTGTGTCTTAAGACTATGATCATAGTTTCAGTGGATTTGCTAAGTGCTGCATTTCCTAATAACACTAGGAATTTGATGAACAATGAAATGTCAAAATATGCAGCTGATAAAAGCTTGAGCAGAAAGAAAAACCTGCAAAGGATTGTTTGAAACACCAGACAACTCTAATACCAGCAGTGGTTGTCCTAACATGATGGCAGATGAACTTGAACTAAAAGGTAATGCATTCGAAAGAAATAATTTAAACTACTCTGACACACTGATGGCTTCTGAATTAACTGTAATCTCTGGGGAGAAGAACTGAGCATTATTGTGAACAGCTCAGTGAAGATACTAAGCAGCAGAAGCAAAAAAATGTGCCTGAGATGCTGCAGTGGGGGGATGCATTAAGAAGAGAATAAGAATGTACCTACCCTGGTGTGCAGATGTGGCTGCACATGTAGGCACATGTGCACACAGAGGGGTGGCTCAGCAGCCTCATTACTGCCTGTGACTTTAGACGCCACATGTACAATATGAACTTGATAAAGGAACATGTGAATAATTCATGTTTCCCAAGTGAGTGGAAGGGCTGAGAATGATGAAGTCGGTCACTTGCTTCTAGGAGACGGCCAGTCCTTCTGGCAAAGTACCAAAAGTTGGGAGACTGGGAAGATTTGGATTGGTGTAAGGGGTGTCTGAGCACTCAGACTCCTCATCAGCATTGGCCCTGCTTGTCCTTTTCAGGATATTTCCAATTGCTTCTGCCAAAGTTTCTCCCTTTGTCATTTTCCAACCAGGCCTATCTTGCCTCTCATATTATTAATTATTGTCATACCTATGGTCAGGGTTCATAAACTCATATGGAAAACTGAAATTGCACCACTCAGGACACACGAATGAACCATGAAAGGAAGGACTGAGGGATGAAACTGGAGAAGAGCAGTGCCAGTCAACAATCCGGAGTGAAGCAGAAGCAGGCGATGGCTAAACCCCATGGGAACCCCCATCCAATCTGAATCAACCTCTCAGATGGCCTCTCTTCAGCAAAGATTTGCTCTGTCTCCAGGTCTGTGGCACACCAATATCCCTGGCACATTGTTTTACACTTAGTTCCCATGTAAGATAAATAGAGGAAGCTCATAACTCCTTGGTTTAATAGCAGTTTCTCTAGCTCTGACACAAGATAACCTCTGCAAAAAGCAAACTGAAGCATGGTTATCTTTGCTACCAGAAGGGCTAAACACTTCATTAGCTTTTTAAATGCAAGCTTAGTTTCTGGAGAAGGCAGTCAAATCTGCAGGAAGGACCTAATTCCTCCCACATTTTCACAAGCATAGAGGATCAACATCTTTGCCTGGCAGACGCTCTTGTTCTGCCTGTCCCAGAAAACAAGGAAAAGGGGACACTTGCATTTACAAGACGACACTTTTAAAGCTGATGAAGGGAACCATGAATAAGTAGGATAGAGTAAACCTGTAGAAGTCACTAATGAAAGTTTTTACTGGATTCTGCAGGATTAGAAAAGCACCAGTCTTTTATAAAAGTAATATTTGCAACTTCACTAGTTATAGTTGCTGCACATAATGTTAAGAGCAAAAATGTTTTCCCTGGCCTGGTTCAGTGCAAGCCAGGAGGGCATTAGAAGGTATTCTGTGCTCTGTGACGCTCCTCATTTATTATGAACCTTACTGCAGTGTTGTTTGTTGTGCCCTTTCCCACTGGTAGTAATAGTGTGTGAAAATCAAAGTTTTCATTGAAAGAAGGAGGTGAATTGCTTGCTTTCATACCTGTTGAAACAAAATCAAAATTCTAACTCCCAGAGTTTACAAAACACAAATAGAAAGAAAGCTAATGAATTCTATACACGTTTGGTTTTGGTAGGTCATGATATGTGAGTGGCTGGTGTCGGCAATATTGAGAATAGCTCCTGAAGCTGATGGGAGCTCCAAGGAGTGTTTCAGTAGGCGTGAGGAGGCACAAGTAGCCACTCACACCAAGGAGAGACTGAGAAAACAGGAGGGAGGGCTAGAAAAGAGAAAGTAGCTTTACATTTCCCTGTTCTAAAATTATCTGAAGAAGGCAGTGAAAAGGCCCTGGAAGAAGTTCAGATAACTCAGTGAACAAAAGAGGCTGAATTTCAAAGAATTGCGGAGAATGAAGTGATAGTACCAAGGAGGAGGCCTCAGTCCTGCAGTAGATCAGGTGAAGGCTTCAACATGTTGGATTATTTAACGTTTTGCATGTGTGTTCACTTGGAGGACATGGAGTTCTGATTGGGTGGGACAGCTAAAATATCGAAATAGGAGGAAGAGAGTAGTCATTGGCCAAGTAATCATGATAAAAACAGTCTTGTGTAAAGGTTATGAGCTCCTCTCTTCCAGAGTTGCTACATAGGAACCAGCAATACATGTTTTTTCACTTACTGATAAAAGTGACAGAAGAATGCTAGATTAGGGAGACCTGTGTCCCTGTGGATAATCAACAAGAATATATGAGACCTCTGAAATCTGAAGCATCATAACCCAGGATCTGAATGAGTCCTTTCCTAGGAAAGCAAGTGAGGCTCAAGGGGAAAACACTTGCTTTCTCCTTTAAGTTCTTCAGCAAAAAAAGCTAATGAGGAATTGACATAGGACCCCACTTTGAAGCATAACTCAGATAAAACCTTGTAATTGAAGCTAAATTAATGGGAAATCTAATGCTGGCTTTTATTATACAAGCCGTGCACCTGTCTCTATAATGCTATATCCCATCAGAAGATCCAGTGGTGGAGTCTGATAATGCGCCAACATCACACAGCCGCATTCTGCTGGATGTACTGCACAAGGTGTCAGCATCTTGCCAAGCTTATTCCCTGAATAGGCATGGCTGATGTTTCCAGGAGCTGTAAGACATCTAGGAGAGTCGCCAACGGAGAGCAAAACCAATGCTGCCAGTAGCAGGATGGGATAGTGCCAAATTAGTACAGAAGTTCCTGTATGTGCCAAATAGCTTTCTAATTACACTGCGATCAGCAAGACAAAACTGTGTCTCTTTAAAAACATATGTCTGTATTCACAGTGGGTCTTCAATGCAGAAGGAGAACTTAAAGGCAAAATGACATATAATATAGCCTCATTTGTTTTCAGTTGTCCTTGGGCTTCCAGGACCCCACCCATAGGATTGACTCCCTCCCCTTCAGGAAGAGGAAATGAGAGGACAAAGAGGAGGTGGAATCTCATAGATAAGAAAGTTAGTGGGACTATTTCAGTTTATGGACACACATTGAAACATGTGACTCTGGCAGGTACCTTCTCACTAAACATTAAACAAAGAGATTTAGGGTTCTGTTTGGCTGCTTTTAGGTTGAATAACATTCCAAACACAGCACTGGACTACTGGGCCCAATTCTTCTTGTTCTTTTTTATTTCAGTGTCATTTTCTTTCCAAATGAGTGTAGGACATATTTCTAAGAGTTGGGTTGCAGAAGTCCAGACTTGAATAAGCTGATCCAAATTACAAGAATTCATCTGATATTCATTAAAAAGAGGATAGAACAGCTTTTCGAACAGATAGTGGACTCTTAGGAATACATCATGGAGGAATTTACAAAGAATGAAAAGTGAATCATGTTGCTGTAGAAATAATTACTCAAATATGTGGTAAGTAAAATTTCATCTGGATCCTTTGTATTCTCAGACTTTGCTTGAGCTCCTCTGACTGGTAATGAGGCCACCATGCAACAGAGTGATGATAGGGTTGACGTTTACATGGGCTTAAGCACTTGCCTCTTCTCCAGGCCATTACCCTCAGGGAACAAGTACATTTTGTATCCAGAAAAAAAAATTAGAAGAGGAGAACATGTGAAGATATTGACTGCTCTGGTGATTTGATGGGTGGCTATACTGCTTTCAAGGTGGAGAAGTTAAGACACAATGAACTATGGTGTAGATCTGTGCTACAGTAGCTACGCTAGCTCCCTTTTCAGACTCCTGGAAGTCACAGTAAGGCAGAACAGCTTTATCTGCTTTCAGTGCCCAAAAAACTCACACAGGACAGGCCTAACTAGAGCTGTGACTTAGTCAGGGATGCATAGATGGGTAGCTGCTCCTGCCCCACACACCTCCTGGGGTTTTGGGCAGTATTCAACATCTTGGTTACAGCACATGTGCATCCCCTGAGATGATCATGCAGATTTCCTCTGTGAATAAGAATCTTTTGAGAATCAACAGTACCTAACTATGATGGAGCTTCAGCCTTTTCCCACTTCTCCACACATCCTTGGTTGCAGCAGCCTGTCTCCCCTTATCAGGTGAAACAACTACAAGGCTGCCTCTTCCAAAACCTCAGAGGAGGGCTGCGTTTGCCCTGAAATGTAGACACAGTCCTTATGGGCAGAGTTATCAAGTACCCATGTGTGTGATGCACAACAGTGGGTTTTGTTGAGATAAAACATTAAGTGTGAATTTAGAAAAAGTACTAATAAGTGTATTCAGTATGGCAATTTCTATTTCTGGGCACACGGTGTTTATGAAGGAGTGCTCAGACATAGGTGTCATTTACCATACCCAAAACAACACTTCTCCAGTTACCAGTGTGCTCTTTATTCTGTGAGGCATCTACGCACATCCAGCACCTTGTAGCAGGTCATGCATACAAAATAGTAGACACTGTATTATTTTATTTTATTTTATTTTATTTTATTTTATTTTATTTTATTTTATTTTATCACTATCAGTATGAACCTGAAGCACAAATTTCTGGGTCCTCCCTAACTAGGAAGGGCCAATTCAGCAGGTCACCACCCCCCAGACCCTGTGAGTAGTGCTCTGACAACCTGTTTTCTTTGAGATTTCAGGCATTCCAGTATTTTGGCCATTAATTGTAAAAGTCTCCTGGCTTCTGTTCGAGAAGTAAAAACAATTTACTTCAACAGGAGGTATTCCCTTATGAGATACATCCAGCTGGCCACAGTGGGGGTCAGCCTCGTCGTCTTTACAAGCAGGATATGTTCACATGCCAAAGTCAGCAGAAACAAAATAGATGACACATCCACAGTCTGAAGGTTTGTATTCCCAACAAACCCAAGCAGAAACAAGACAGGATGAGGAGCCAGGTCCAAATCAAGCATTTAATTCAAACATTTACATGCCTGAGATCAAACTCTTGGACTACGGATTAAATCCATGAAATGTGTAGGAAGGTGGGAGTTGCCTGTGATTGTCTCTTAGACATGTCTGGGGATGTTTTGTGACATCTGTTGTACAAGCTTGGGTTTGTAAAACCCACATGCAAAACAGTGGGTTTAGACCAAACTGCTGATGTCTGAAATTTTCACTCTGCTTGATATGAGGCACTGCCAAATCTCCAGCAGTATCTGTCTCTGAGGCTCTCTTTCCTCTCATCCCACACACCTTGAGCTGATTTTTACTTGTACAACCTCTTGCTCTTGATACTTTGGGAGCTATATATCAAGAAGAGATCTGCTTGGGAAGAAAGAACAGGCATTCTGTCTGTTCTCTGGTCCTTAATGCAGTTTTCAGCTCAAGGTGATTTAAGTGTCTCTGTTCAACAAATCTGGCATCAGTCATGCACACTCAGACAAGTGAGGTTACTCGAGATTTACAGCATTTTGTTGTGTGACCATTCAACTTGGCGTAAGTTTGTAAGGATGATTGCTCTTGTGATTTGGGGACACTTTTGGCTAATCCTGCTTCTTTGAATTTTGTGTCCTTGTATCCCCACACAGAAAGCTGTAGAGCAATGATGCTCAACAGTACTTTGCAGAACATGGTCCCAGGACCCGCTGGCCCTGGCTGGAAATTGTCACAGAGCCCCAGGCCATTTTCTTTATATTCTTCTGGGTGTTTTTGAACAGGAATGTGCTTCTCAGAGGCAATTTCAGAATTTTTACTGGAGTTTCTTCCAGCTTTGTGGAGTGAAACCTAGGGTGCTGACCAGAGAAAGCCCTCGTAAGGATCACACCTACCAATGGGTGCCCGAGTGTAGGGCATGTCCCAAACTTTCCTCTGACCCCTACACAGCTCTAGAGTAACAGCTCTGAGGGTACTGCATAGTGCTGGAAGGAGAGTGGTGCTTTCAGTGGCACCTGGAGGAGCCAAAGGTATCTGCAGATCACTGCTAAGGGCATTTTGCCTTGTTTTGAACTAACTGGAATGGACTTCTTCTCTTACCACACTGGTTTGAGAAGGAACCAGTGTCAGCAGCTGTCAATCATTGAGAGACAGAAACTGCCAGAACAGGCCCTAAAGTGGACCTCTGTGTAGATCTGGAATTTCAGCTCTGAATTCAGTGGGGAACAATTCAGAGCTTCCCTATGCTCAGTGAACAGAGCATGAGAGAAGGTGACCTCGTGCAGGTAACTTTGCATACATCCCATTTCAAAACTGGCTATCAGGGGTTGGTATCTCTTATCTAACAGTTATTCACCTTTGGGAAATCTTGTGCTATATAAAACTTCAGAGGGAAGAAAATACTATGCTTTTAATGTTGGGGGACCGGGGTAAGGCTGCTTGTGACAGTCGTGAGGGATACGCCCACGCTGTGCTGCTGCAGAGAACTCCCTTGCCACACAAACTCTAGGTAAACAAGGCAATTTGAGGCTAGCAGTGAGGAGCTCCATGAACACCAGTTTCATTGCTTGGAAATAAAAAGACTGATGATTAAATGGACTATTTTATATGTTCTTGACATGTTGAGTGTCTCTTTTTTTCTGTGCTTACCATTTTTTAACTTTCCCTTCACACAGCATCCCAAGTATGTGTTAACATTCTTTCCTTAGGATTAGCTAACGATAAAACTTCTTTTCTGAATTGTGATCCCAATCTATGGTTACAATCCTCCTTAACTTCATATTGCTCCAAGACACCATCCCACAGATAACTTGCCGTGCAATGTGTGGCTTAGAGTATATAAATGTGTATATATAGCATATGTGGTGTCCTCTGTAAAGGCAGAACTGTATGTATTAGACTTGCTTAGAGTCATCATGGACTTGGGAAACAGATGTTTTTTGCATTTAATTTTCTCTCTCCCCTCTCCATCAGAAAGAGACTAAGTAGAAATTGTTCTTTTGAGCAACCTTCATCCCTATTGGATCAATTCTTTACCCTGGGGGTGCTGAACTGCAAGTAATAGCTCAGACATGGGGTTGCTACATTTGTGTAAATTAGGCAACCATGCAGGAGTGGAGTCTGTGGCTACACCTGCCAACACCCAGCAATGGGGGGAGAGAGGGTGCAATGCCTGCCTATGGGCATGAGAGCAGGCAGCATCCTCCCCCAGGCACGACGCGGCTGGCTGGTGCCCACAGGGACGTACAACCCTGCAGTACCTTCCCTGTGCCTTGGGGTTTACAAGCACTGACAGATCTTTCCCTTTCAGTTAAAAAAATGCAGCCAATAGTGAAAAATGAATTCTCAATGTGCACATCCCACATAAACTGTTTTTTGAAGGCTTATAACTATTTGTTCCCAGCTCTGTTACTGCTTTCTATCACCCTCCCTTCCCTGTTGCCAATCCTCTGAAAGTTTCTGCTGACTTCACAGCAGATTGAAGCAGGCAGCTCCAGTGTCTGCTCCATGGTCACCCAGAGGTGTGTGGGGCCAAGGCTGAGCTAAGAGCCCCATCCTGGCCAGGCTGCAACAACCTGGCTCAGGCCCAGGATGCAGCTTATCTGCCAACAGAGAAGCCACCCATGGATAATGGAAAGTGACTGTAGCAATGGAACGTGTTACAAAACTCCTACTGACTTCATGGGAGCCGACCGGCAGAAATCACTGTGTACTTACACTGGGGAAGTAATCTGGGACAGTAAATTAATCTCAGCAGTCCTAGCTTCAGGGGTTCTTGAAGCTATTTTGTGCAGTTTTCATTTGCATGGATTTGTTCCCTATTAAGTTTGTAAGGATGAAGCCAAACTTCTCTCAAACTGCTGAGCTGTGCTTTGTTTTGGGATTTTCAGAAAAACAGACGAAGCCAGAGTTTTGTCTGACTCCCACCTGGAAGCAGAAATTGTTCTGCTGAAAGCCTTGTGACTCTCTGCAAACTTGAATCAAACTGGGCCTGTGATCTACATCTGTGTCCACCTGGCTTCCTGTCTCGTCACAGAAGATCCACCCAGCTGTAGTTCATGAGCAGAAAAAGTCAACCTTCATGTATGAGCTGGACCACCCATGATACTGGTTGGGTCAAAATGCAAAAATAGTACCCATAACCACAGCAAATAATGGAACTTCTGTTTTCCTTTTTCATAAGAGATGCACCAAATTCAGGGAGCAAAGAGTAGTATGTCTACATGAGGCAAGGAGCACGTATTTAGTAATTTTACTTTTTGAAGTTAAAAATGGGTCCAGCCCAAGCATCTCCAGGGAAGACCAGATTTGTGTCCAGACTTATGTTGGTATTACATTTTTGAATGTCAGTGGTAGAAAAAAAGCAATGCTTTTCTTTTAAAGTGTAATTTTCAACTGTGGTGCTGTGAGGAGCAGCTCTGTGACAAACAAGAGAAGAGAGAAGAAACCTCTTGAGTTGCTGTGGAGCAAGGAAGTGGATGAATGCTCTCTTTATAAAGGTGCCTGGGCATGGGGGAAATGACTTTCACTCAGCAAGGGCTGTCTTGATTGCAGCATTAGGTGGGTGGCTCCTTAAGACTTGCCCCTCACCTCTTTCCAGCCTCCCACAAAAAACTCTCTCTTGGGGTGACCTCTAGGCCACCAGGAAATACAGGCTAGAGAGAAGATGTTGCTTTCCCTCTACCCTGCTTACTTGGATCAGCACAACTCCTCACAGTGCAGTGACTGGTAGGAGATGCTTCTAGAAAAGCACAGCCAGCAGGGACACCATTGCCCAGGTGGGGCACTGCTGGGACAGCCTCAGGTCACCTGAGACAATTCAGCTGGACCACTCAGTCTTTCCTCCTCTGCCCCAGTTCAACACTCTCACGTCCAGCTTGGAGACTGCCTGGCTCCCTTGGGGCCACTGAAAGCTCTACAGCCTTCAGAAGCACAGCTGTTGAATGACCTGACAAAGGAACAACTAATTTGTTATGCCTGTTTTATATTTTTGTTGGCACTAGAACTTCTGTGACAGGAGAAAGGGAAGGCCATACTTTCTAAGAGACAGAGAAGTAAAGGACACAATTGTGTATTGTCACTGGTAACAGTGAAAGACGGCCACAAGAAGGTCCTCATTTCCTATGTAGCAGTCCTGTAACCTGTAGTGGAAACAAAATGTACTCTTTTAGAAACTCCTGGTTGCTTTCACTTGAGAACTAGCAGCAAGGCAAAAATCACATTCTGCCAAGTCTGGTTTTGCCTCAGCACAGGTAAAAACTGTATTGCTTGTAGAATTAAATACAGGTTTCAGATTGTTTTTCTCTGAGTAGTTTTTTCTCTTGATACTTCCTTATCTGCACTTAGAATGGTGCTGTTGGTCGGATGCACACATTGCAACAAGTAACCTTCTGTGAGCTGAGACACTTTCTTTTCCCTTCAAAGGTTCCCACAGATGATGCTCATGGCTTCCCCTCTTGTGTTCCTGCACCAGTGAGTCATTTCCCTGTCTACCTCCTGCCTACACTGACTGCAGGTGCTGACGCCTCTCTGGGATGTTGAGTACGAAACTGAAGTGATTTGCTGAACTAAGGCTACATAAAAGTACTTTCTTTCCTTCTTCAAAGATTTCCCTTCTCTTTTTCCCCCTCATGTCTATCTTGTTGTAACATTTCATCATATCTACCAATTAGCTTAGTCTGCAGACTATGTTCACTTTCCATTGACAGCCAGGCCAGTGAGTTGCTTTCAAATAGATTTTTCCCCCATCTCTGCACTTGCAGAAAGTGATGTCAGCTGGGGACCAGGAGGAGTGTAAACTCCGGTGGGGAAAGTAGGGAAGGGGCTCATTTAATAAGGGCTACAAAGAGATTACCAGAAGATGAGATTCTGGAACACACTGTTGTGAAATCTGTGTACTTAAATGCAGGATCCAAAGCAACCACGGCAGTAAGGTCCAAACTTGAACACTGGTGTATCTACATCAGCATCTTGGTTTGGGCCAGGAGCCAACTTCCAAAGCCAGTCCCCCAGTTGTCCCCACTTCCTGTGTTTCTTTTTGATTTGTGGAGTGGATGTGGAAGAGATGAACCCAATATCTTTCAGATTAAATACACACTTAAAAACGTGTTGTGGGAGCCCACTGTGTACAAACACATATTCAGTCCAAACCATGTTTCAGGTAGCACATTATTCCCATGGGGTGGCTACTGAAGGGCCTGAAATTTAGGCTAAAAAAAAAATAATTCAAACCTTCAACCTGAACAAAGGGACATGTACATGCATCATACTCAGAAAATCTAATGATATTTGGAAATAGGATGATCTATATTCAGAAAAGACTTAAAAAATGTTTGTGAAGTGACATATCACTCATGAGAGAGTTGTCAGTACAAACAGACAAGTAGCATTGGAAAGATGCTATGTGTATTGCATATGAAATCCTTTTACACATTTAAGAACCTTTTTAGTCTCCATGAACAATAACAAAAAAAAATCAATGTAACATATAGGTCACAAGTATTTATATACATTACACATACACATAAAATCATTTTCCTGTGTACATTGCAATTTTGAACACAGTGGATCTATTATTCACTCATGCTAATCTGTGTTAGGGAACACATAGGTTCTGTAACATGTTGTTTTGTCCCAGTCCTTTCTTTGTATACAGAAACTGTGACATTACTAATGTATAACCTGAAAACAAATAAATCTTAGTATCTGAAACACAAACTTTGCTGCTTCTGCTCTGTCTTGCTCTACATGACACAGGACCATGAGAAGCAGTTATAGTGGTGAAAGCTTAATTATTCTTTACTAATTACTGGATGAAATAAATTAAATGTCAAGGGCATCTGTAGTAAAAAATGACATCATGTATGATATAATTAAATACACAAAACTATGTTTAAATAGCCGTAAGTGTCTGGCTAAACCAAATCAACCAAAAAATTCAAAGAACATTGACAAAGGCCCTTATGTCACACTGTTGTAAATAAAACTTCATCACAGAAATCATGTTAGTATTAATTATGAATTTTCTGGTAGGTAAGGTCTGTTTTATATTTTTATGGTTATTCATTTTTATTTCTATGGTAATATGAACCAATGATAATGTTATTTTGAACTGCTGGCATATTTGAGGTGGTAATAAAAATCAGTTGATCAATATATAATATTCCCTTGTGATATAGATGGAGCTATGGATATAAAGTTGCCTAAAGGTTCAGGGAAGAGCTATCTAAATCCATAGTGTGTCTGCTACTGAGTTCTGTGTCTTCAGAAATTATCATCTCATGTGGTCACAACAAAGTGCCTTCTTGATGTCAGCATGACTTTAAAATGTTTGTGCAGTCTGCCCAAGGTGTAGGAAAGGCTGCAACAGAGCAGGAATTTGCTGTTTGATAATCAGCTGGCGCTTTTCCCTTCCCGCAGCTCCAGAGAATCTCAGCGTTGTTCTAGCCAACAACTTTTATCCTCGGTTTCAGACTGAAGCAGACATTACTGGCATTAAAGGAGGAACTTACACGGTGTAAACGCTGGCAGACCAAACAGGAGCAACATGAGTGTAATGCTAATGGTAACGAAATTCTCCCAAAGTGTCGTAACTCCGCGTTATTCGTTAACACAAACCTTGATTAACCTATACCAGCCATTGACACACTTAAGTTTTAATATCAAGAGTTTTCCGTTGATTTGAGATGAGGAAGCTCAGCCAAAGCAGCTCTTCGGCTGAGGTGGCCGCGGCAGAGAGGCGGCAGTGCGGGCGCAGCCGGCGGCGCTGGGGCAGCAGCAGCCTGGCTGCCGGGGATCTTTGTTCCTTTGTTCCCCCAGCCCCGCTTCCCCGGCCGCACCGGCCTCCGCGCAGCCTGCTCATGGCTTCGCTTTTTTTCCCCCTGCTTGCTCACCTGCAGTCTCTGTTCATATTGTTTTATGGTACTTTAGACAACGGGTTTTAACAGCTAAACATAAAAGCCACTGAGAGCATAAACAGGAAACTTGTGTTTAGGTGGGAGTGCCTAGGAATTTTATACTGCTGACCACAGAGGCCATGGGAGAAAGGAAATAGGAAAAACACTGTAAATACCTGGGTGACTAATGACTTGTGCTGTTCATCTGGCTTTTCAGAACATGAAAAGTTCAGCCTTTTCCAGTCAAAACGGCACAGGGCAGGCACAATTTCTCAGGTCAATATTCTCCGTGCCCCTCTGCTGCCTGTTTCTCTGCTCGACTCCCACCACGGAAAGCGCCTCGTTCCTATGAATTCAAATAAACCCGTAATAAATTGTCGCCTGGCACTTGAGGCTGCGTGCACTGATGGCCGAGGGAGGGAGTGTGACACACGAGGGTGCACGCCTGGTCTCCGCATTCGCACCGCCTAAGAGGATTTAGATGAAAGCAACCAAATTTGCAGCCCCTTGTTTTGTACTGAGGCAGCAGCTGGAGTTTGGGGGCAGTGTGAGCCTTTGTCCAGCCTTCCCTCGCCGGCTCCCGAAAGGGTTGCCATTGTTCCTGAGGGGCCTCCCCGGGGCTGCTCCTGTGCCCGCTCCCTTTTATCGCCAGCCGCACGGCTTGTGAGAGGTTTTGTCTTTTGCTGACAGCAGCAGGTTTGGCCGATCGGCATCTCCCACGCGACCGCACCGGGCTGGGGTTTCCAAGTTGGCCATCTGCGCGGGGGGACTGGCAGAGTGGGGCGTTTTGGCGACCAGACGATTCCCCTGCGGGAGCCAGCGCTGCTGCTGAAACCACGACATCTGGTCACCTTCGCCGGGACTGCGGGGTCCGGTTTCACTCGAAAGCTGCGGCGGTTTCTCACATTGAGATCGTGACCTGGCAGAGGAGGGATGAAAGCAGATGAGGATGCTTCTCAAGTGTCACGTTTCTCGGGGGGAGCAGCAGCCCTGAGGGAAGGCAGCAAGGGCAGGCCCTTCAGATGGACTCACGTACAGCGCCCTGAGAAGCCCAGGAGCCCACCTGTAGCTCTGGCCGATGCTTGCCTCAGTTTCCAAGGGAGCACAGCCCGAAGGGTTAGTGCTGCAGGCAGGGCAGGGCAATGCGGGATCCAGCAGGATAGAGGGAGTCTCTTTGGTGTCCTTGATTCAGTCCTTACCGCTTCTCTCTCCCACTAATACATAATAAGTAATCCACTTTTCATTAAGTCCCATTAAAAAAACAGTAACTTGCAGGTAATACTGATGTGTCCAGGCTGCTTCAGAGAAGGGCCAGCACATCCTGGGATGTCAGCCCTGGATCAGCTGCTGGATCAGCTGAAATCAAGTGTATTACTAGATAGGGGTGGAATTTCACTCATGGAGAGTTAAGAACATCTGCAAACATTTCTCTGAATCTAGGCTGGGGTTTCATTCATAATGAACTTGTTTGATTGCTGAAGTGATGCGATAAGCTGTGGCAATGTTTGGCAGGGAGCTGGGGAGTACCGCTTTGTTGATAGCCAGGCATGATCCCTTCCAGAGTGTGTGAGCACTGAATTTTATTGACAGAGATGCATGTATACACTTCTGTGTATATGTTACTTGTATGTATACATGTATCTATAGTTATATATGGGTGTAGATATATAACTTGTATATATACAAGTTGATGCCTTGTATAATAACACAGTTACCTGTTCCTATGCAGTTATAAAAACAGGTAAGGAAGGTTGCTGTGATCACAAAACAGGAGGCCAAGCATCTATGTTCATTTCCCCATGAATATTGTAGCAATAAAAGATGCTGGACTCTCTAAAGTCTTTTCCCAAGGGCAAGCACAGACCAAGAACATAGCAGTACAAGCTGTCCAACACTACAATTCGAACCCTATGCGAGAAGACCTGCTCGGACCCTGCCCTCTCAGCAGGCAGTGCCTCACCTGCAGCAAGCACACAGCCTCACCGCTGTCAAAGGAAATCGCGGGATGCCTGTCAGGAAGGTGAAGAACGACTCTGCTAGGCGACAGCCCCAGCGCAAAAGTCACCGAGGGACCTGGCGGTAGCAGTACCACAATGGTGAAATTTAGTCCTCCCTGCCACAGTCCGTGCAATGCGGGTCTCTTGCTTTCCTTGCACGTTGCCTGGAAGGGATCCCAGTGCTCAGAGGCCAGCAGGGCACACACAGCGCACACACAGCGCACACACATTGCACACACAGCGCACACACACTGCACACACAGCACTGCCCGCGCCGGTGGCTCATTCGGGGTGGGAAGGACATCGCTCCTTTCACTGAGCTGAGTACTTAAGCCAGCTCTCACAGAAACGACCCTGGAGTTGTGTCCTGAAGACCGTAGTGGCCAAAGCATTTCTCAGGGTTTTACTCCTAAATCCCTTCTCCTGCATAATACTGAAAAGGGACTCTGACCCAAGGCTCTTCTCGGTTAAACACCCGAGCTGCCAAGCTACAGATTTTCAGGGATTCCTTTTGAAACTCCTCCACTTTGTACAAAGCGATTAAATATTCATTGGCACGGGGACTGGGAGCCGGCCTCCTGGATGAGCACCCCCGCCCCACGCCGCAGAGCCCTTTTCATTCCCATCCTCTGAATATTTAATCAGCTCATACAAAGCAGAGCAGCTTCAGCAGGGGAGCCTGGGAGAGCCCCGGCAGTGAGACCCACTGATCACAGTACGCAGCAGAGGCACCCGATCCCAGGCCCCTGCTCCAAAGCACGCAGATGAAGGATTTAAGCATTCGGCTCAGCATAGCTGTGAGCGTGTTAGCTATTCACAGCAGAGGATGTGACACTTCCTTTCTCTTCTCTCCCCCACCCCATCCTTTATGCCAGTTAGATGTGATTTAACCACCTCAGAGTCCAGCAGGAAGACAGGATGAGGAATGCTTCATTTGTGTCCTGAAAACTGTACAAAATGAATGGATGAAAATTTGATGAGAAGTTTTTCAGCCATTCAAGCACCTCTCTTAATAATTCAGATGTTTGATTTTCTTCTTCAGTATGCAGTAAGGATTAATGCACTTTGAAGATGATATAGAAACTTTAGTTTTCAGAAAAGGAGAAAAGCCTCAGATTTAAAAAGAAAATCCCACATAGGAGTATGACACTATTATGTGAGTTTCTATCCCCCTGATTCTCTTAACTGGTGACTGGGACTGGCTATGCACTGAAATTTCAGCATAGAGTGATCTTTTGCAGCTTACCTCTAATAAACAAAGTTCACAGCGGAAATGCTGACAGGCTGTGATCAAAGCAGCACCCTCAGGTGTTGCTGTGATATACTGCTTGCTTACTAAAACACAGCAGTTCAAACAGCCTGGCTGTATTTAATTGGGATATATAGTATTTCCAACTCAGAGAGCTCAACACCAAAGAGGGTTTCTCTTAGATCTTTCACTCTTTCATTGTTCTGCTATTTGCTCAGAATAAAGACATTTAGAAGACCAAGTTTTGGTTTTCATCCGGAACAAGGACTCTGGGACTATTCATAGCATTGCCTTGAACTTTATAGGAGGCTGCCCTGTGAGCACTTTTCTGGTGTTTCCACTCAGAAGACCATGCTGTCCTCTTCCCAGCTGTGGGGAGCAGCTCTTCCCCAGTGGTGGCTGAACATCTTCAGTCCCATCAACTGCACAGATCAAAACCTGACACTGACAGTATACCACAGTGTAGTTTTAGTGTCTTTAAAGTCTTACAACAGAGAAGGAGGAAAACACCCAGATGACAAACTCTTGGATTTATCAACACAGGCTCTACTAGGCACCATTCAGGACTTGCTAGAGTTTGGGGTAGTGCTTGGCTCCACTCAAAGTTCACAACTCACTTTCTGAAATTCAGACATGTCACTAAAACCTTGGCCTAGCCCGACCACTATGCCTCAAGGATGTCAGTCAGATCTGAACTGCTCTAACCCTTGCCAGGGATTAGAGCTGAGCAATTTCTTTAGGAGATCTTTCAAGAGACCTCTGCAACAGTATGGAAGGGAAGTCTTTCAGGCAGTAGGATCTGCTCCTATTTCAGGAAAAGCAAGGAAAACCTTGCCTGCTAAGTTCTACATACTAAACTTGTATGCAGGCTTGGAGTGAAGCCAGCTCATTTGGGGTATGGTCCCCCCTACTCTTAACACCACGACCTTGGAGGCTGCACATGGAGCAGGTTCATAAGACATGCAGGGCACAAGTCAAATGTACAACCTTGGATCAGCATGGTTCTCTCCATACTCTTTCACCACTAAGTCAGGGCAGGGGACAGGCTTTGACACCTGAAAGTCTTGGAGAAGATGACAAGGATGTTGCATGAAAGAGAACAAAGGGCTTCTCAAGAAAGCATATTTTTTTCTTGCCCAGTTCTCTCACAACACCCACTACAGTCCCAGATCGTGGCTCTCAGCCTCAGTCCGTCCTCTTAAATGAGGAGTCCAGAATCCACCACTGTCATGTCCCTCCCCTTTGGTCAGTGAACTCTCAGTAATAATCAGTTTCTATTTCTCGGTCCCACCATCTGTTAGTTGTTTTCCTTTAGTCAAGTTTTTGCCTCCTTTCCAGCTGCTCTGAAGAACTCCTTATTTATACTGCCTCAGTGTTGGCAGGGATGTCTTTGAGACTTCACATCTCCAACTTTAACATGGAACAACCATTATTGGAGAAATTCACTTTCTTTGACTTTGGCTGGAACACATTCAGCCCAGGGTGAAGATGGTGCACATATTAGGTTTGTCCCAGATGGGACCTGTGAGGGGACAGAACAGGTGCAGTCACTCTCTGTAGGCAAACAGCGTCTTCTCTGATCCACTCCAGCAGTCCTGAGAAACTTGTGTGTTTGCTTGAAAGATGGCATGTATGGAGATGTTAGCTTCTAAAATAAAAATGTCTCTACTTTGCATGGGCAAAGAAGGTTTTATTCCAAAAGTTTCTAACTGTACCTAAATGAGATACTACTATAAAAAGAGCAACAGACATTTCCCAGCTGAAAAAGCCACTTTGCCTCCACCACTGCATTTTGAGTCACTGCTACAAATCCCTGAGAAATTAAGCTTCTTTGAAAAAAAGTTTGTTATCATTTTTTTGGTAATATGAACAACACAAAATGTTTTCTCAGTTCCTGTTCCCAGAATCTGCTAAACTGTTTTGATAAAAATTTCTCCAAAAATTCAGCCTTAGGCATACACCTGGAGTATAAAATATGAGCCCAAATGATTAAAACTTGACAAAGTCTCAAAAGGTGATTTTATAATAGGAAATGTTGGGCAAACATCATATTATGCAATATTAGCCCCGCCTATTAAAAATATTTTCTTATGTGTAGCAAAGAGCTTTATACAAACCAGCATTTGCAGATGTAGTCACTATTTCCTAGTGTGCAATATCTCAGTAATTTTGACTTTTTCAAAATTACCAAGTGCAACAAGACAACATTAATGGAATAATCCCTTGGTGAATGCATTCTTTTAAATAAAAGTTTGCTTTGAATTATGCTGAAAAAATACATCTTAAAATCGATTAATTTCCATTTAATTACACGGATATTAGTTAAAAACAGCTGAGTGGACTTTTTAATTGTGAAAATTCTCTCCCAGGCTGAACTCTTCTATGCCAAGTTTCTGTGCTGAGCACATTTTTACGGTCTAGTTATAAACCCTAGAAAAACAACGTTTATAGGAAATGTTGACACAACCTTAACTAAAGTGGTGCTAGCTGACACCTCTATATTTTCAATTTGGGGATTTCTACTGGGAAAATATAAACGCTAATGCAGTAAAGGAAGCCAACTATAATAAAACCCTCATAGTCTTCCTGTTCACCCCACGAAGACCTACTTCAAAAAGCACCAACTCGGACTGGAGATGAGTTGAAGTTAACTGCATTCCTCTGAGGGTACTAAAAATTACCTGCAGGTAGTTCAGCCTTACAGTTACTTCCAAGACTTCAGTTTGGTCAAAGTCATGTGAATATCCATTAAAAAAAAAATCCTGAAAAGAAAATGAGAATGTGTGTAAGCTCAAAAAAAGGGTGCTAGTCCATTTATGTCCTTCCTAGCACAACATAAAAAGAGGAATATAGACTTTATAGATTCTAGTGAAACAAATGTAAGTACACACAGGGGGAAAATACAGAGATGGAAAGTGAAAAAGTTAAGTTAGTTTTCCTACCTGTATCTTTTAGCCTGGCACACCCAAAATGAATGAATAAAGGAAGGTCTGGGGCCTCTGCTTAGCTTTATTTTTAAAGGTGTTGGAACAGATTCATGAGCCACGATCGGGATGATTTTCACGATCAGGATTTTCAGGTTTTGGTGACTGTCTTGGGTAACTGGTCCTGCCTCAAGAATAAAACCCAATCATGTTAGTGATACACTGGAAGTGATATACAGTGTTGGACGGAGGATGCTGGAAAAAGTGGTAATCTCAGAACATAAATATGAAATTCAGAATGAAAAACAAATTACATTTTTAAAGGGTAAATTGTGCTGAACCAGCCTGTTGCCTTCTGTGATGAGAAGACTTACTCATGAGGGGAGTATATATATATGTGTGTATATATATATATATATAATATATACATTTCCTTTGATTTTTGCAATACTTTGAAGATTATTTCCTATAGCATCCTTGTAGCCAAACTGGGGAGATATACACTAGATGGCTGGATTTGAAGATCTCTGGTAAACTGGCTGCACTGCCAGACTCGAAGAAAATCAACCAATGGTTCAGCCTAACTGGAAACCAGTTTAGTAGTTTTCTGGACTTGGCAGTTGGTCTGATGCTGTTTAATGTCTTCCTTAGTCACTTAGGCAACAATTCATAATGCACTGTCAGCAGATTTGCAGATGGTATCAAACTGGGGAGAGTGGTCAATAGGTTGGAGGGTAGAGCTGCCATTCAGGAGGACACTGACAAGCTGGGGAAATATGTCACGAGAAAACTCCACATTCAACAAAGGAAAGAGCAAAAGCTACACCTGGGCTGAATTAACCCCATGCAGCAGTACAGGCTGAAGTCAGCCAGACTGGTGATGATTCACCAGCAAAAGAGATGACAGTCCTGGTGAACAACATGTTAAACATGTCAGTAGTGTGCCCTGTGGGAACAAAGGTCCATCTGTAAACTGCACTGTATTAGGAAGGGTAAAGCCAATGGGTCTAAGAAAGTGACTACTGTACCCTTGACAATCATGACCCCTTGTATGAAATGATGTGTGTAGTATGGGATCGCCTGATACAAGAGAGATATTGATACATGGTAGAATCCAGAAGGTGGTCAGCAAGACCCTTGTGAGGCAATAAGGTGAGGCTGAGAGAACTGGTTTTGCTGAGCTTGGGGAAGAGAAACATAAGGAGAAATCTTACTGTTGTTTTCCACTTACCTAGGGAATGGTTGGAGAGAAGATAGGACTGACTCTTCCTGAAACTATACAGCAGAGAGATAAGAGGTAAGACAAATGTAAGAATAGGAAATTCCAGCTGGACCCGTGGGAGAAAAAAATCCCAGTGAGAATAGTTGAACAGTGGCCAGGTTGCCCAGAGAGATTGTAAGAACTGTACTTAGACATACTCAAACCTCAGCCGGACAGGTTAACCCTGCTTTGAAGAGCAGGTTGAGCAAGGTGATCTCCAGAACACCCTTTTAACCCGAATGGTTCTGTTTCTATTGGCTATTTAGAAATCATCCTGACTTACCAGTTCAAGAGGTGGCTGAGAAACCCAAGGCTTTCCAATGCCACTTCTGGTATTTACTTGCTCAGTGCAAAAGGAGAAAGTGGGAACGCACTGAGCAGCAGCCTACTGTCTCTCAGATGCCACTCAGATTCCTCCTTTAGACAAACAGGCTGCTGATAGAGCTGGATGTTTGCCTGCTTCGGAGAGCCTAGCCTTATCTGTTTTTAAAGAAAGGCATGCTGAAATCTCCAGCAACATTAGAAAGTATGGTCTGAGTTTTTTCTTTAGCTGCTATCATATCTAACCTTCACCTCTTCAGAGGCAAACACTAAAAAGTTATGTAAAAAGCCAAACTGAATCATCCTGGTAAACAAATGCAAAACATTGACCTTGTCTTAGACCTGAAAATGACCTACCCTTATATAGCTGTAATCCACTCTACTTAATGCTGTTAACAAACTGTAGTCTTTTTATTCAGTGAGACACGCTGCTTTTACCATTACTTTTGTCTTGTCTAATTGTCTATTACAAAGGTAATTTGGGTTACACCCCAATGAAAATCAGATCTACATAACCTTCTGCAGCTCCCAAGAGACCTTTCACTGAGATATCTCTATGAGCAGGAGAGTTTTGGACGACATTTTTATTTTAACCTTGCTAGCATTTCAGCCATTCTAGCAGCAATTTATATTGTTTCTGCCTGCTGCCTCCTTCTTCTTCTGTTTCCCCCTCATAGGTTACACAAGATACCACAGTAATCTTGGCAAAAATGTGAAGTCTACTTTAATGCTAAACTTCTGTAGGACATTATTTTAAGGTTTAAAAGAAAGATAGTAAGTTCCAGTGTGTACCTGTCAGTACTAAATGATTGTTCATTTCCTGTGAATTGAGAATAAAGTAAGAACATACATCTGGTGAACTAAACCGTGTTGCTTATTTCTTTTTCTTCTCTGAGCCATATCCTTTACCAGCTGTGAGACATCACCATGCAGAATCTCCAAATACCTTTGAGGAAAATTAAAACAAAGGAACAGAGGGCTGGAAGGGACCCCCTGTGTCTTGGAGCCCAGTCCCCCGCTAGCCCCAGGCCACATCACACAATGCCTTTCATCAGCTGTTCGCACTCTATCCTACAGCCTCTCTTGTGCCCCCGTACTCACATTGGAAGTCTGCTCTCTACAGCGTTGAATGCTCAACTGGCTACATAATGTCCTCCAGTTTCCAGTTAAAACGCATTCATGGGCAGCTTATGCCCATTTGTTCTCGTGCCAACCCTGTGCTTTATCTTCAAAAGATCTTTTCCTTCCTTGATGTTTAACCTCCTGGTGTATTTATAGAGAGCAATGACATTCCATATCAGCTTTTGTTTTGCTACACTAAATGCGTCAAGCTCCTCTGGCCTCCTTATGCTGAGCAGGCTTTACATTCCCTATGATCACAGCTTTGCTGCCCTTGTTCCCAGGTCATCTTTGGCCCAAGGGGCTACTGCAGGACACAGTGTTTCAGATAAGGTTTCACCAACTTATTTTATTAGTTGCTAACCATTTTCTTGTGTGAATCAAGACAGAAGATGACATGGTAAAAGGATATACATCACCAAATGCACTAAATACATTGAGAAAAATCCAATTATAGTCTGCTTTCCCTTTTGTTAATGTAATATTTCTAAATGTTAGGTCTTTGTGGGCTTCGCAAGACAGTGGAGTTCTGATGATGGATCCTGAAGAACACATGAGAGCCCAGTAAAGCAGGTTGAGGTATGAAAACAACAGCCATGGAAACGCAGTGACCTGAATAAAAAGAGTCCGAGGGAGAGGTGAAGTAGGATTTATTACTGCACTGCAATGGATGATAAAGGAGGTGATTAGAAATTAACTGTCAAATTCAATTTTTTATACTCTCCTGGTCTGACAAACACTTGAAACATAACAATATATATTTACATGAATAAAAATCCCAGTCTGTGGCATTCTCACATTTTCCATTTGAAAGCACAAAGGATGGCAAGTGAAATTTTCTTTATGCTATAAATACCAGTTGCTTTCTGCGTATCTCCAAGTCAGAACAATAGAAAAATGTAACCAGTGTGATTAAGTGGAGAAAAGAAGATCCTTTGCATTTTTCTCTGCATGGACTCAGTCTACTCAGCTCTTGAGTAACTTAATGTAAAAGTTTACATTTTATGTTCTCATTGTTCATTTCCAAGGTGTGACCTGAATAAAATCCTTGGGGAAAAACCCATAAAGCAAAGTCTTATTGACTGAACATTAGTACACATTTTTTTAATGGAATAAAATTTAAATGTACCCGTTGTTTATTACGGTATTGAAATAACAAATTTCCTCAGTCTTTCACAGCAGTTCCAGCAACCAAACATCTCTCATGGTTCCTGCCAGCACTGAGCTATGCCCCAGTAGAGTAATTTTCTTTAGTATCATACACCACATAAATATCATAGTTTTATCTGATGGCAATGAATCTTAGAGGCAAACAGTTTTTCCAGCCCTTTCATATTATATTCATAAAGGCATGAGGGCAGCTTGAATCATTAAACATTAAGCTGAAAGGCAGCATTCGGAAGAGACCTGAATGGGGACCTCCCTGCTGGATTAAACGTAATGTTCTCCTTGCAGAAAATGGCTAACTCGGCTGCACGCAGAAGGTTAGCTCAGCTGCTCTCTTAGTTCCCAGAGAGGAGAAATTGTGGTTTGTGCAATTTTGCTTTATGTAAGAAGCAGACTCCCAGTCATTGTTCAGCTGCAGTTGCATTAGGCAAAGTCTTTGTACCTCTTCTGCCCTTTGTGGTTCTCTAGGCATGTGAGCACCGTCTTTCTGCATGCAAATCTCTGTGTGTTTTGAGGATATTTTCCCTCTGTGACCTGCCTATTAGACTGATCGCACTGAGGCTCAGATTACAGTGGTTTTCAATGGACATTAAGCACATGCTGATACTTTTTCAGGCGGGAATGACCTCTTGAATTTGGAGCTGTAAAATGCAGCTACTGTGTTTACTCAGTTGAGGGACAAATCACGCTCCCCAGGTCTCATATTCTCAGGTTGGTTGTAAAGCTTTTTGTTTTGTTTATACTATGTTCTGGGACTCAAATTTCATGCCCCCGTGGGGGTCTCTGCCTGTACAAGACTCTCTTGAAAAATATGACTTGATTCGGTCCTAGTTCTGCATCAGTCACCCCTCCAAATCTCTCTGTCAGCTTAAGAATAATGTCTGATAATGGAGAAAACTCAGCTGCCATGAAACAGTTACTACATGAGATTGTCTTTTTTATTCTAATATCTCCAAATGAGGCTATTTCAGGAATTGAGAATAATTCTCTTGGAGTAACGAAGTTTATATAGCCAACATAAACAAATCTACGTCTGCTTCGTGCCAGGGGAGGAGAGAGGGGGAGATATTTCTTTTGCTACCAACATAGGCTCTTTTGCTTGAATAGTATTTTTGGCAGATGCTACCATATTTAACTTCCCACAATGGCACTGTTTATTTAAGGCCAATATAAAACATCCCTGGCCCTTCTGTTAGATTTTTCAGTCCCTTGGTTGACTTTCATGTATCCTTTTAAGCACATTTTTTGTGGTGCTTTTGGAATCACTGCTCGGTGCCTTTAAATGAAATAATTCTCAACAACCAGAACTCCATTTTAGCAGGGTGAGGAAATAAACTGTACATGCCACACCATTGCTCAGAGATTTCTACTTTCTGCACACCCTGTTCTCACCAGTTCAGAGGAAGAAATAACTGCCAGATCAGAGGTCTACCTAGCCAAGTACCTCATCACCAACAAAGATCAGTTGTGATTATTTAGAGAATAGTGTAAAAAAAGTATTGTGGCGCTCTGCCTAATATGCACTTGAGCTTCTGGCAATCATTTTGCCCAAGGCTGCATTGTTTTGTTTTATCAGACTGACCTAGGAGAAATTTACTTCTGGTTTTCACACTCTGCCTTTTTGTTATATAAAAATATATATTTTCAGCTATAAATCTTTCCCAGATTTGTATTTGATTTTAAGTCAGATACCCATAGCTGTAAAATTAAGTTTCAAAGCATGTATAGGAAGCTTACTACGTTCTTAGAGATAATGGCTTATGATCAGCCAAACAGTCTCTGCTTTCCACAGAACATGGTTGCTTTTCAGCCCTGATTTCAGGCTGAAGGCTCCTTCTCTACATGAGTGCAGTGACACCATTTCTGCCTGGACCCATTATACCTAAGTTACTGGTCTCTGGCTTTGCATGTGGTAGAGCAGAACCAGCCAAAGCTACTGTCTAATAATATCCATCTGCTAACCAAGCTGCCACAGGTCCTGGGAAGCCACCACGGGCTGCCTCTCATGAGTCACTGTGGCCAGTCATGGGACATCTCTGCCCAGGAGCACCCTGTGGGTTTGGAGATGGACAGCTTGAGCACTCAGCACTTCCCAGCCTGGCAGGGACAGCTGGCAAATGCAGTCTTCAACTTTCTTGCCTACTGAAGCAAACGTGTTGGAAATGGCCTTATAGTGGCCTATCCACATCCCAGTGTTTCTCCCAGATGTGTTATTTCCACTAAACAGTATTTACTACTGGTATTTTGGTAAATTTCTTGCTGCTCAGAGCTTTCGGTCATGCTCTTCTACTGCTTCCCCAAGCAAGATTACCTAACACTTTAATACCTTCACCACCACCACTGTTTCTTTCCTGTGTTTTCCTGTGAAATACTGTAGATGCCAAACACAACCTGAACAGCCATCTGCAGAAAGAGTGTCTCCCAGAGGAGGTGCAAATATGTGCTCTGTTTTCCTAAGGACACCTGCCAGAATCCTGCTGATGCATCAAACATAGGAAAATATTTGGCACAAGTCATGTCTCCAAAGATTTCTCTCCTTGTAGGTAGTGGAAAATATTCCTTTCTTAACATACTTATTTCATTTTTTTGGGTTCTGTCTATATAAGCACATTCTTCTCTTGTTCCCTGCTGTGGTGTCCAATAAGCACAACCACTCGTGGTTTCTCATATCCCTCAAAGCACTTATCCAGTCTCATTTTATCTCCTGCCTCCAGGTGAGTGGTGTGAACTGTTGTCATGCTGCACTCTTGCTGCTCTGTCCTGTGCTTCTGAGAGTTTCCTTTTTCCTCAGGAGACTTCCCCTAATTCTTTTTCAGTTTTTTAAGTCCTCAGGCTTTCCAACAAATGCATCTTCTTAATGGCACTAAGGCTTTTTAAACTCATTAATAGGTCCTCCCTCCTCCAGTACTCACAAACTGTGCTGAGGTGGTGGCATGACTGGAATATTAATATACAAAGCATTAGCTTGTTCAGGAAGGTCAGGAAAGATTAGATGGAACAAGATACACTGCCCTGCATTCAAGGGTACATAGGTGAGTTGAGAATGTGGAAGAGGTTACAAACTCTGAGAAGGTAAAAGAGGAAAAGAATATGAAGGCTTTGATTGTGGGGATTGCAAAATAATAAACAAGGAATACTTGAGTCTTTTTGTGTCCAAAAAGCAGAATCAGCGAAAGAACAGGATATGAGGGATTTTAACAGTGCAGGTATTCCCTGGTGAAAGAATGCAACACGACGCCAATGTCCAGCGAGTTCCTGGAATCACTGGCAATTCTTGTTTAAGAGTTGGAAAGAGGACTTTTACAGATGTGATGCTAAGCAGTAAAGAATGATCTGAGTGTGAAGGTGAAAGATTACATATGTAAAAGTAACCTTGGAGTGACAGGGTATATGATCCTTGGAAAGGAAATGAAGAAGAGCAAAAAAAGATGATGGACCACAAGTGTGAAGGCTTTGACGAACTATTAGATAGCAAGTAGCTGAGTAAACACAGGCGTAAAAAACAGCTGTAAATTCCTTAAAGAAATATTTCTAAGGACAGTAGTATATATTATTCCACATCAGAGAAACTACAGACACTCTAAAAAGAGACCAAACTGATTAAACTATTTGTAATATATGCCCAAAGAGAGTAAACCAAAACCAAATCAGATTGTTCAGGGCACTGAAAAAGTAGCCTGATCATGAAAGATCAAAATTTGTGCTTTGTCTTTTCTTGTTCTTTTTTTTTCTGATCCAAAATTGGATGCAAAGAGCACGGGACATAAAGTCAAGTTTGGTGGTAATGAAGGTGAATCCAAGGAAAGTGATTGTTTCTACTTAAAAAGGAAGAAAAGCTACAAAGCCAAGAAGGTTAAAGTAGATAATTTTGTATCAGTTTTTGTTCAAATGATAAGCTCTAACCAGGTGTCTAGCACAATTAAGACTAACCATCACAGGGCTCAGAACAGAGAATAGCTTAAGGAATTCTTAGACAAGGTAAGGTGCTTTCAGATCAGTAGCACCTGCTTGCTAAGCTCCATCTGTGGATGGCATAAAAGCTTGATTAGAAAAATCAATCCAGAAAATAAATCTTTCAGGAGTTCTGTGTTAAAGTACAGGTGTATTTCTGGAGGGCTTCCACAGGAATCTGTTCTGGAGCATTTTCTGCTTGATGTCCTTCTTGAGGATCCGAATAATGCAATATATTTAATAATTTTCCAGATGAAATGGAGCTGGAGGGATGGCAGATGGAACGCACAGTAGGATTGGAATTTAAAGTTATCCCGAAGAATTACTGAAGAAATTACCTGCAAAAACCAGACTGAAAACAGACAGGGACAAATTTAAGGAGCTGCATTTGTTCAAGAATGATCAGCTGAACAAATAAGGGTTGTGGAGGCACCCGGCTACGTGTCAGCTCTTCCAAGAAACCTGGAGTTGTAGTGGGTCATGAGCTGAGCAGAACTCCACACAGTCGGGTTGTTTTAAAAAGGCAGGGTCAATAGTGGACCATACAAACAGGAGTGTAAGAAATAACAGACAAGCTTTCACCTGCTCCGGTGAGCATTGCTAGAGCATCAGCCGGAGCACCATACCCAGTTTTAACCAATGTCCTTCAAAAAGCACGGAAACTAAATCAGAACAATCCAACAAAACCAACAAGAGTGATTAAGAGAAGGAAACAAAACCTGGGAGGAGAGTCTGAGAGAATCACACTTGCACAGCCTCAACAACACCAACAGAAAATAGAGGGAAAGAGAGTTATGATGGAATGTGACAACTATTCTCAAATAGATTAAAAAATCACATAAAAAAGTAGGGTAATTTGCATTTGGTTGGTTGGTTTTTTGTTGTTGTTCTTGGGGTTTTGTTTGTTTATGTTTGTTTGGGGTTTTGCTGTTGTGGTTTTGTTTTGTTTTGTTTTTTTGCAAAACCACTACAGGATTATCTTATAATAAAAATGTTAATTTCAACATTAGGTAAAACTTTCTAGTGGGAAAGTAGTAGACAGCTAGATTACACTGTGAGTAGGAATGTCACAGAATTTACATCAATTGAGGTTTTTCGAGAAGATAGGCAACTGTCAAAATTCACCTAGAAATAGTTCCTGTTAGTGGGTAAACCAGTGAGCTACATGACCTCTTGACTATCTTTCTAGCCATATCCTTAATTTTTATGGAACTATGCTCCGTTTATCAATCAACTTTGCAACTTTTTCACATGCTCCATTTGTGTGTGTGTGTTCATTACAAAGAGGCCTAAATCTTAACTTGTTTATCACTTTCTTTCTATTGATTTTTAGTGTTAAAATTCATGGTGGTCCTGTTTTGGCTAGGATACCTCTGTTCTCCTTTAAATTTGGAACTGTCCCACTAGCTTCCCCTGATTTTTGAGCAGAACATTTTCCAGTGATCCTTCAAAAAAGTCTTCTGGTATTCTGTTATTGCCCTTTTCATTCCTGCTGGACACACTTTCATGTAACTTGGAAACTCTTACACAGTGATGCTGTCCTTTAAGTCTTTCATCTTATTCCATGGACAAGTATTATTTTAAGGTGATGGGTGTTCACTCTTCAATATATAATGATGAGAATTAATGGAAGAGTGAAGGGTGGCAGCAGGAGCACACAGATTGAATGTATATTTTTGGTATAGGAGCAGATTTTGTTCACCTTTAAGATTTTCACTGGAGTTAGTTGCAAGGTAAGAAAGAGAATCAGGAAGATGTGATGACTGGGCCAGCTCCCCCTCTTAGCCCAACCCTTCTTAGCAATTTATTCTTAGAGATTTTGACTTGTGCACAATTTCCCTAGCAGCAGAGTTCATATGTACTTGATTACTTACACAGGAGACAATTTAACCATGAAAACCTCATATGTGAGGGATTAGCTGAGGGCAAAGTAGGCCTCTTAAACTCCTAATGGTCATGACAGCACAGTTTGATTAAACTGAAACATTTCACTTAGCAAAGTATAGATTTAATTCTAAGAATTTTAAAGGTGTCAAAAAGAAAGGGGTACTCATTTCACTCAGCACATACTGTCTGCACATCTCTCTCCCTGAGGGGAACAATGAACAAACCCTGCACTGAAAAAATAAACAATTTCCTTTTCTGTACATCATTCGTCTTCTGGTACTTGCAATTGTTGTGGACACATCTGCGTGATTTCTACAATCGTATTACACCTCATATGGAGAAACGAGGTTGGTGATACAAAGTTTTATTTGAGAGGCAAGACATGCTGTTGCTCTGTATTAGAGATAACACATAAATGTTAGAAATTCTCTCCTTTATTTCCTGCAGATATGAAAACTAATATACTTGTAATGCAAATGCTCTTCAGGATACCACTGCTGTATTTTTCCCATTGCAACAATTTTGTCTCTGACCATGGTTTTCATGCTTAATTTTTATGTTTACCATCAGTCATGCAATTCCAATTGACATGTGATTTGATTTTTCTGCTACATAAACCAATTTTCTATCAGTGTAGTTCCAGTAACTGGGGCTACTCACGCCATAAGAAATGGACCAAGCCCTTTTTTGTTTTCTCTAGTTTCTCTTTCCTTATTCTCTTGGGCCAGATTCTTAGCTGATTTAATTTTAGTCTGTTGTCTTCAGTTCAGCTCTGCTGACTTACTCTATTGGCAAAATTTACACTTCATTGTTACAGGTTAACTTTGGAATGAGTCAGTTAAAATTTCTGCCTTTCTGTTCTATTAAACTCTTTCCACTGGGTTGAACATTTTGAGGCCCAACTTGCAAGATAGCTCCGTAAAAATAATCACCTGGAAATCAATGGCTGGTCTTAAGAAATTGTGTTTATGCATTTTGTGTTCTGTGATAAATTACTGCTGCACTGTATTAAGAGTTTATACTGAGAGTGACTCAGGTGGATGGTATGAACTGCTTTGTTCACTAGCTAAAATTCTATTCTCCTCTGTCTCCCTTCAGCCTCACAGAGAAGGGGAAAAACAAAGTGGATTTCTGGTTCCAACTTCAGTAACAGAGCAAACAGCCCCCCAGGTGTGTGTGGAGACCAGAAAGTGTGCAACCATCACCCTCTTACAATTGCTCACAATTTAAAAGCCAGCCAGCAGCAGGAACAGGAAGAGAAAAGGTCACAAGAGGACAGCGTCCATGGCCAGCATCAGGTTTCAGAGCAGGGACCATAAGGGAGAAAATGAAAAACATTTGGACTTAATTAAGGCACTAATCTGGAAAAATGAGGAACAGTTGAAAGCTGCAGAGTTGGGGCATTATACAAACTTCTTTTCTTGATCACAAAGTAACCCTGCAGTAGCTTCTGCTACTGAGAATAAGGAAGGAAGAGGTTGGTAGGAACTGGGGCTCGGAGGTCTACCCTAGAGCACTGGTTTTTTATAGTGCAGTAGCATCAATAAAGGCAAAGGAGCGAGCACAAAAGGAAAGGGCTCTGGGAGAAAATGACACACATTGCTTAGAGCTTTGCTCCTTAACGGTTAGTGCTTTTCACATCTTTGAAAATATGTATTTCTCCTAGAAGTAGCTTTTCAGTTGTCGTCTTAAATTTTCTGCTAGAAAATTCTCCGCGTGCTTATATATAATATATAAATAGCAGGTAAATCTTGAGTTACATAAAATAACATTGCAGATAATATGCACATATATTTGCTTGTACTTATCACTCAAAGAAAAAAAAAGAAAAAAAGGTGGCGAGGACAGCTGCACAAAATGAGATGAAAGAAGACAAGATGCCAGAGTTCCTTCCACCCTTTTCAAGGCCTATCTGCACTAGATTTGATTAACTAAAGGCAGGGACATGTAACTTACTTTCAGTCCTCTATGTTTTGTCACTGGTTTGGATACAAGTGCTGAAGAACCAAATCAGGGCACTTTCTTATATTCAGTGGCCTGCCCATACTTTAACATGAAAAGCACATTAGAAAAACTATAGTTCTGGGCATCCCAGACAGGCAGACACCAAAAATGCTTGACCTCAAAGTCTGTCCTTTCAACTGCTGCAAATTGGCATAGCTATTCACCCAGGTAATGCAGTGTTGCTCAGTTTGGCACTGGTATAAATTTACCCATTAGAAGCTGTATGCACACCTCTGAGGGCATTGAACAAGCAGGGATTCCAGTTAGGTGAGGGTCAGAATGGATGTTGTATGTCTAAATGCATAATTTCTTTTTTTCTTTAGGGCCAAAACAAAGACTAAGAGGAGTATATTTTGGTCATATGTAGAGACTAAGGCAGATATGCCACCAGACTGGGTAAGCATGTCTTACTCAAAACTTCCTATGGAAAGACAGTTTTCTATCCTAAAATTCAGAAGAAGAGATGCTTGTGAGTAGGAAACAAGCAATGGAGCGATTTTATTTATTTATTTTTTTAAATCAGCTGTTTTCCACCTTTCATTAATTAAAGTTACCTTTAATGGAGACAATTAATTTCCAGTATAATCAAATAAAACGTTGGATATTAGGCTATTTTTCCCACTCTAGTTTCCATATGAAAATTCTCTTTATGGGTTCGACCCCTATGGCCACATCCTTATCTACAGAAAATTTGCTCCATTAAGAACAGAATGATGTTGACTTATGTCATAGGGGAGTACAGCCCTCAGTCCAGGAATGTCTTCAGTTGAGTGTGGGGCCCTGATTCTCCCACACATTGTTTCACACGCAGCTGTCTGGGCAAACCAGTTTCAAGCTGTGCATAGAAAGCTGCTCAAGTACCTGATAGTAGCCTGCATCTATTTTGCATGGTAAGTATAATACATAAAGACAAGGCACTGTAGAATCAAAGCAAACTCTTCCCCCCCCCCCGCCTCCCTTTTAAGGTACAGGAAAAGAATGGAGCACTGATGTCTACTGAGGTAAAGAATTATGTAATAACTTGATGTTATTATTTGAGAAAAATTAAATATTATTTTTTGGATGGAAATATGTACTACTTGGTAAGGAGACTTAAAAGTTTGTGGATCTTACATGAAAGTTGTTTTTAAATTGTGTTTTGTGGTCGTTCTTTCTAAAAATAGCTGAGGCATGCAGTAAATAGTACAGTTATTGCTTTGAAAAAAAATCTGTGTCTGCAGTGGTCTGAAAATAAAATGCCACATCAAAGAGTACAGTACAAGTTACCCCTGATCCACAGACAAAAGATATTTATGCAAGGCTGTGTGTGGAGTTATTTCTAAGCAATACTTTTCCACTTAGTTCTTTTGGAATTGGAAATATTTTTTCTCTTCTCTTGTTTTCCCATCACTGGTGAAATGTGTTTCCTTTCAGCCTTAGCAGAGTACTGGACAGATGTACTGAAAGCCCCCAGACTTGCAACTGAAGGGCTGCTCGTGTGGTTCACTAAGCTGGTAGAGCTCATTCCAGTATCATTTAGGGCAGATTTTTGCTGATGGAACACCCCTGGGTGAAATCCAGGTCTTTCTGAACTCTGAGCAAAGTCTGACTCCAAGGACGGCCAAATGAAATCACCTTAGAGAGAAAGCACTGAAAATATCTTTGTTATTTATACATTTGACCTAAGCCAAGTGATCTAATTGTTGATGAATTTCCATAAAGTACGCACCAACTGATGCCATTAAAGTCAACCAAGTTAATCTTGTTTACATATATGACATTGGGGTCAGAATTTGTCTAAAGGTTTTTTTCATTCACGTGGAAGAAGTGAAACTAAAGTTTTTTATTTACAGCTGAATAAGGAGGAAGGAAGATTACAGTGATGCTCTCTAAAGTGTCCAGCCTACTAGGCAGCAGATAGTTACAGTTACATGTATAGTTACATGCCATCCTTATCCTTTATTTCCAAAAGCCTCATCAAGGAACTTTCTGCCCTTTCTTATGCTACCTTTCTCACCGAGAATATCACCAAGCAGATTTTCTACTCCTTTTGAGCTCTTGAAAGGGTTGGCAGCATTTTAATGTTTTTAAATGGCATCTGTCCCAGCTACATGGGAACATTTTTCCTTTTTTTTTAAACCTCTGTTGCTGTCTGAGGCAAATATAGGCATAGATGCTAGGCAGCAATCATTAATGCCCTATCATCCATGTGCATGGACTACTGCAGAGGTCCATCCTGTCCTTCCCAAGTGGTATATTTAGCTCCATCTAGGAGTCACTGAACACAAACATTGAGAAGGCACTGTCAGAGCAAATGAAGCAGAAAAGGTGCTCCCAAAAATCAGTAGACACAAATATCTCTCCTCTGCTTTCTGAAGATATGCCAGTTCCTCCTGCGTATACACCTGGTAGAGCAGCACTGCTCAAAGAAACATCTCAATCTTCCATGGCAACGAGCCCAGAAGCTGATCTGCCAGCCCCAACCTGGTTAACTACTAGCAGGCAGTAAGTGGGGGTAGCCAGCTTCCCAAAGAGCAAGAGCATTCTATTTCTTCTGCACTGGGGACAACTTTTGCACTGCTGCTCTGGTGCTGCAACTCTTAGGTGACTTTGAGGACACAGATTTCTAGGAAGTGTCCTCTGCCTTTCTGACAATCTGTTAGGAGGCCCAGACATCTGAGTTTTGCTTCACCACCTATCCCAGGAGTCCTGCTAGTTGGCTGAGTCTACAAGCATGTCTCATATCATGTGCAGTGATTCCAGAAAAACTGCTTTTCAGTCTTTATCTTTCTTCTCCTTCTCTGTTAAGAATATTCCCATGTCCCCAGAAGCCCTTTGAAAGTACACTGCCAAATCAATCTGCCTGCCCACCTGCCAATGTGTGTACACTCCGATAGACACGCTCGGGGCACTCAGCAGCAACCCTACGCTGCCTGTCAGCAGGTCAAAAGTGGCGCTGGCAAAATCAGGAGAAGCCAATACAAGAATCATGAGAGTTGTTAATTTTAATCCAGTTTCCAAATTCCTATAGCTTCTGGTAAGCATCCTATAATTTACCATTAGAAAAACAACTCTGGAACAGCTTCATGGAATATTGAAGGATTTATTAATATACAGATGTAGACTGTAAACTGTATGATTAACAAGAAAAGCACTTTGCCTGTGGAAAAAAAGGTGGTATGGGTGCACTTCTGTTTAATCGCTTTCATTACTGCAATTGCAATGAATGAATAAACTAATCTAGTGGAATAACCCCAAGAAGACATATCCATGAATTTCTCACTGATGTCCCACAAGGCACATACCCACCTTTTGCATCTTTGCTCTCTATTGCTTTGTGAAAAAGACTTCTAATTCTGTAAACTTTATTATTCAGCCTATTCCAACTAAGAGCACCTCTAAAAAACTTTGTCTCATTTTCTCTTCTGTAGACAGAAAAGTTTTTATATTGAAAATTAAAGGAACTCTTCTTTCATATTCTGCTCTTGTACTGAAATTGTATATTCTGGCATCCTGAATTTTACCAATGCAAATTCAGAGACACGATTTCTCTGCATGGGGGAAAGATGTAGTTATTTATACATAACTTGGAACACGCTTAGTATGTGTTCCTAGCTAAATATATAAAAAAAGACAACTACCAACTCAACAACATCTCCTGAAAAATTAACATTCTCAATTCAGTGACATTTTTCATCATGCACCTTCATTTGGGTTAGTAGGCTATGCATGAAAGCATCCGATCTGGAATCATTAGTGACAGCTACTAAACTTCAGATTTTGCCTCCTGTTCCTAGGGTTGGGGTTTTTTGTCTGTTTTTGTTTGGTTTTGTTTGTTTTGTTTTTTTTTTTGTTTTAATTTTTTTCCCCAACATAATTCTATGTTTTCAAGTCTAATGAATATATATAATTAAAATATTCAACACACATTCATATATTTCAGAACCTTTGGTTTCTTGTCCGATTTAGCCATTTCATCTATATAGGACTGCAGTTATGTCTAAAAGGTTTGATATAAATTAATTAGTGATCCTTGAAATAACCTTTTTGTGTGACATTTGGGAAAAACCTGGTAATAGCAAAACATACACTTTCTCCTTCCAAGTGTAAATCAAACTTTGACTCCTTCACACTCAGCCTGTCTTTCAGATATGTAACTATAAACCCATTATATTTCATCTCTAGATATGATGGTCTGACTCTCAGTTTCATGTAACTTAAATTCTGTAATATGCATGCTCATGAATTAAAATACAGTTTTTGCTTTTTATAAAGAAAATAAGCAGCAGGGTATATATTATTATTGCTATCACAGAGGGCTTTAATGAATTATTCCTTTGACTGTCGTATGAAACATCTAACTTTAAATCTCAGTAACTGAAGTATAAACAAATGGATTAATAAAATGCTTTCCTGACCAAAGTTTCATCTATTCCAGTATCCTATCTCCTAGAAGCTAGGCAGGGAACAGTATTACAAGAAAAGCATATTTCAGTACTTCTTTGGAATCCTCTTCCACCTTCCACAATTTGTGGCCCTGGGACAATCTTTTTTTTTTAAAAACTTTTATTCCATATATTGTAGGATATTTTTAATAAATATAATAATAAAGTATGTACTACAGATATTATTTTTTATGCTGTATACTTGCCATTATAAGACTAACACCTTTCTTTGGTTTTACTTCACAAGCCGGCAAATTCTTGCTAGACTTCTTGAGCCAAACAAAAGTGCCCTCCTCACTTTTTATACAGACAGGCTCTGCTGCTCTGGAACCTGGCGTGGGGGGAAGAAGCCGTGGGAGACCTCATGTCCCAACAAGCCCTTGGCATGGAAAAAATCCCAGTAGCTTTCAAACTGAATGGATCCTTCTTGCACCTTGGGTACATATATTGCAGGGTCTGTCTAACTCCTCTGCTGCCCCCTGTACCAGAGACATTATGAGGTTCCTGACACCAGGCATCTCCTTTCTTCTCTCTTACATGCACTAAGGAACTCAGCGAGTATACTAAACCTACCTTCATTTGTCTTAGCATTACTAGGTGGACTATAATTGGTAAAAATGTCCTAGGATATCCTGCATCCTTCTTGTGACACATTTTACCCTTAACCCAGGAGACGAATTACCAAAATGGTTCCGTTTCTTTCTGTTCAGGACACAGATGTCTTGGCACAGGATTTGCATAGAAGAATCACAGCTCAGTATTACCGGCCTTTTCCTTCCTCTCACTGCTAGGACTGCTCATGGCCAAGAGGTGGACTGTCACAGGCCTTTTAACCTCCTTTTCTTAACCTGGCTGCCAAGGGAAATGAGATATTTGCAGCACTGCTTTTCATCTGGTTTGGTTTTTGGGGTTTTTTTCCTGCCTGCCAGTGCCCTGGTAGTAACAGAGGAATCCACCGAGAAACTTCATCTACATCTGAAAGAAGAATTTCAAAGAAAATTACATTCTTACTGGTTTTGCAGCCATAAACAGGTAGGGGAGAAGAGTGAGATAAAATCCTGCCATCGTGGGGGATTATTTGACATAAATAGTGCCATAGTTTAGATGGCAGCAGCTGGCTGATGAGCTGGATTTGCTAATTCAAAGTACAGTTATAGCTTTTCCTTGGTGGACCTTATTCACTAATACACTTTTAATATACCTATGTACAAATAATACATATGAAACTCCCCCAGTAAATGTATCAACTCTGTAAAATACTCAGATAAAAAACAATGATAATTTTTAGACTTCTTCACCACCAATTAAAAATTATAATAGTTTTTCCTTATTTTATTTATATACAAACCCTGAAAAGTATAAAGAAAAATAATAAATTTTAAACGCTTTCAAACATACTGTTTTTCTGGGGATTTCAGAGGACAGACTTTTATTTAATCGTATTTCTGGGCTGTTGCCAGGCTGTCACTATTCCCTAGAGTTGAATCTCTGGACATCAGAGGTTCTGCCCTGGAGCTGCATCTACAGACATTAAAGACTCCAAGTCGTTACATACCTTAAGCTAGGAGAGACAGGGGACTAGGTCCTAATTACAGCTTATGCCCATTTAAGGTTCTTTAAGCTTAATGCAGAAGCCTTGATGCAAATGAAAATCAGGTCCTCAGTCACTTCAAAAGTACTCACAAAAAAGGTTAAAACTCTGTTTAACTTCCTCTTCTTATCAAAGTCTTGGAAAAAGAGCCTTTTCACAACCACTGAGCACCTCATGTTTTATCTGAAGTCTGCTGTTTAAAGAGGGTGATTGATTTTTCCACATTAAGGGCAAAATAGCAGGAGATCTGTGCCTCAGTAACTCTTACGCACATGCCTGCTAGCAACAGAGAAGCTCACTGTTCAAATCAAATAGGGATTTCTGGGTTTTGACTGCAGGAATTGCAGGGCTCGATTCCTTTGGCCTTGTCTTAAATTAAGAACCAGAAATTATTTCCCCATGAGACTTCAAGTTAGATCTTTGCCAAGGCCATGGGTCACTTGATTGCATCCAGAAGTTTACTCTAAACTTAGCTGGTGATGTGTCGATGTGATGAGGTTTCAGCACATGATACTTCATAGTGACCAAAGGTGGTTCCCAAGATTTTTTAAATTCATTTGGGGAATAGGAGGACATAAAATCCGACTATCATTTTCAGGTTTTTATTCCATGTTATACTTTTCCAGAGAGTCGAGCATTTACAAGGACCTTCGATTTCTCACTTATGTCTGTACCCCACTGAGTTATTAATGGAACCAAAAAATAAAACTGTCATGTAAATGTACTGCTGTGAAAAAAAAAAAAAATTACTAATTAAATATGGAGTAAGACTATGATAAAACCTCTTGGTAATATGCCTGGCCACTGTGGGACAAGAGGTCACGTTTCATGTGCCAAGAATGACAGTGAGATGCTACAGGGGTTTGAGAACCAGTCGGAGAGTCCGTTCTCTAGTTCAGTGACCTCACTTTCAGTGGGAACTGTATAAACACAGAAGTCGAGCAAATACATTTAGATATATTTATAACTCTCTAGTGTCGCGAAGTACCCTAAAGACAAGGGATGTAGAAATTACAGATTACCAGTAATGGTGAAAGAAAACAACAACAAACACAACTTTAAATACATATTATATAGAGCAGACAAGAAAAAGAAAACAAACCCAACAACTTTCCAGAGAAGACTGCCAATAGCTCAGTGACACCCAGCTTTTCCAGACCAGGATCCTTTTCCTATATGGTTTGCCTCCATCTTATTTAGCAGTGTGGGCGGAACAGACTGTCTGGGATCCTCTGAGAAACCTTGCAATAACATTAAGGCTTCTTTGCCTCAGTCAGTGCCCAGCTGGAGGAGAATATAGTTTTCTTGCTCACTGGATGTCATATGGGTAAAGCATTCAAATTATTTCTTTGAAATGAAAGAAAGAAAATAGCAACTAAGAACTGTCTTAAAGAACCATTTTAAAGTTCTTGAGATTGAAATGATGAAAATTCTTTGCAGTCCAGTCTCCCACCCATCCCATTTCCATACATTCTGCAGAGACCTACAGGATGATTTACAATCAGTTCAGATTCTGATTTTCATTAAAACCAATGGTCTATCTTGTGATTCAAGAGCAATTTGCTCACCCTCAACTCTGCAGCTCTGCTAGACTGTGCTGCACATATGCCAGCTCTGCGCTCCCTGAACGTCCTGTGCAAACTGTATCCTGGGACAATCACCTGCCAGAAGTGAAGACCCAATGAACATGTCTTCTGCCTTATGACACTGAATCACAGAGAGGCATTCCCTTGTATTACAGCACAGCCATACTGCAAAACACACACCCACAGAAAGATTTTTATGAGAACATGTAATAAACCATCTAGAAAGCTAATAGTGTATCTGTGCCACAGATCATCAGGTGTTAAAAGGTGTCTGTGTAGGGTTTTTGCTTTAGTTGCTGCCTTGAGAGGTCTCTTCAAAGGTTTATTTCTATGAAATATCTTTTCATTGTCAGCATAGTGCTTTTGTGAACTAACTTTAAGTGAAAATAATTACAACCTTGTGTCTGAAACATGGCATCTTCTTGCTACACAGCATTTCTAGAATCAGATACATAGTGGTCAAGTATAATCTCCTGGACTGCAGTTACAAAGGGCATTCTATGTTTTTTTTTTAAAAAAGAGACCATACTTGATTGTTTTCAGTCTTCTAGTATTTGTCCCCCTTTTCAGGTTTCATTGACAGCACTACATCAAGTTTCATAGCAAATACCCTTTATCCCTTAGGGTGCAGAGCAGCTGGGCTGGCTGATGGACTCAAAACTCTGCACATTTTTCAAATATTTTCATGACTGCTTTTTAGGAATAACTATTTTTATAAACCTTTTGTTACTTCTAAGTTGTCCAACCTTTATGGACATTTCTTTCCAAATGAGTATGAAACAGTTACCTTAATTATTTCTGAATCACTCATTTCTGTCCTTCCCACTTAATCTTGTGCTTATATTCATTTTCTCTTCCCCCTCTTTCTTTTGCCTGCAAAGCTTATTTTCCCCATATTTTTAAGTATAATTTTAGAGGTTTTTCTATTCTCCCACTTAAAAAAGATTTTATTTATGTACTTCTCTACCTTATATTTCCATTCTCAAAAATTCAGCTTTTTTTTTTTTTAATGCTTCCTAATGCTGTAGATCTTTGTAGGGGCTTTTTAGTCCACAGAAGTAGCAAAAAATATTTTGTGATGCTGAAAGAAGGGAGTTTGCTCTTCCTGCTTGCAAACCTGCAGGTTCTCAGTCATGTGTGTTTCTTTGGCTTCTCACTAAGAAAAACAAAAAAAGAGACAAGAACTATGTGTTCTTGGCTTGTCATAGTATTTTATTACCTTGAAGGACAGAGATCAACTTGTTGGGCATAAAATGAAAACTTTAGAACAAGCAGCTTGTGGGTTTTTAAAAATAATTTTTATTTGGCATCACCAGTCAAAGCTTTCATGTTGCTGAAATCTATTGCTGTCTTTGAAAAATCAGTCATCCTAAGCTGGTACAAAATCAGTTCAAAAAGGAATTTTTCTTACTTTATGATTTCTTAGAAGCTTTTGAAAGTGTCACCTCAAAAGAAGGATAATAAATACTTAAAATATGTTCCTAGTCTCTTCTATGAAGCAATAATAAAGGACATAAATTCTGGCCTTCCACATATCACAACACAGAAGCTATGCTGAAAGAATATTAGGAGGTTGAGAAATCACATCCTGAGAAGGTAGGAAATACCAACCAGCATTATTTTGGCTTTCATGTTCTTCATGAAGATACAGTTCTTAGTTATATGTGTCCACATTTAAAACAAACAAACAAACAAACCAACAATCGAACAAACAAACCAGAAGGACAGGTTCTCCAAATAAACAATTATTGTGTATTTGTTTTCCTTATGGCCAGGTGGGTGATCCTCTGTAAGAGTGCTGTTGTTTTGACTACTGGGCTGACCAGCAGCAGTGATGGATTCTCATCTTCCGTGCAAATAAAGTTATATGCTTTTGACCTTTAATCTGCAAATATATATTATTGTAAGGGGAAAAATTAAAATTAAGCATCTTGGATCTATTCCAGGATTTGGAATAGGATGTGTTCTTGTGTGTAAGATTATTCTTCTTGTCCCTAAATTTGATCCTCCTTCTACCTACTCCTGCAAGTCTGTCTTGTCCTACTTACAGGCCTCTGCCCGATCTCGAACTTCTTGTCCAGTCCAGTCTGTTTCAAGAAAACCTCCATTCAGCCATCCCCTGAGGTACACTGGAAGTACTTGAACTCTGAAGAGCTGGGACTCATATATTTGAGGCTCCTCTTAGAGAAGAAACAGGAACTTACAGGGCACCACTGATCTGTTTGAGACTTTGGGAGATAAACTGCTGCCCAGATTTCTCTGGGACATTGACTTAATATACATTCACTCTAAATCTTATGCAAAGGTGTTTTGTAGTAGCATACAAATTGCCCTTCCAATTGCCTGCAGCATTTGTTTCAGATTTTTGTATAATTTTTATGAGATGTATGTTTTTAGATATGTTCTGTGCTTGGATTTTCCCCCCATATTTATTTTATTTGCATGCTTTGCTTACTTGATCTGGATCTTGGCTTCTTTATTATCTTAATTGGCATTTCTCCTTTTTTTTTTCTCAAGAGCAGTGTTTCAGCCTTTAAAGGTTTGACAGGTTAATCATGACGAAAATGAAGGTACTTAAATCTCATTATATTTTTCAACTTCAAAGAGTTGTGCTCATATTTATTAATGTACCTTCACAATATTTAAGTCAGAATTACCACTGCTCTTTCAAAGGTAGGTGAACTGAGGTGCAGACATTGAAGCTTAAACATTTTATATATTCAACAGGTAAAAATAGTCAGCAGGAAGCCTAATCTGTAGGAAGCAGAAGTCTGGTAGAAGAGGCTTTTCAAAGCTTGTGTTTGGTGTTGCCTGAGTTCCCCAGTCTCTTTGAGCCTGTAGTCTAGTGCAGTGAATTTAAATACCTTTATCACCTTTAAAAACCCATGGCTCCAAGGCTGCAGATGTACTCCAAACTTAAGTATCTAAACCAACACTAACCTAAATGAATCTCTGCCTGGTCTGAAGTGAACTAGTACTATGCAGTAATACCTTACTGCATGTGGGTGGATTTTCTCTAAATGTAATGTAAAATTCCTCCATGTACACTGAAGTGCAAGACAAAATAGCAGGCTAATGATTCATGTTAAAAAACGTCACGGATTATGGGAAAGCAGGAAGACTTACAGTTGTCTGTTGATGCTGCTCTCCCAATAAAGTCTGCAATCCATAGCACCACAGAAGACAGTGGTTCACCCCTTTATTACCATGTATTGGCATTTCCACTTGTACTGACATATGGCAAAAGCACTGCTGTGCAAACACCTCTATTGATTTAATCCTGAAAACATACCACACTGCTAAATAAATAAATAAATAAAGGTGGGCTCTGCAACTCTGGACTTTTTTTATCCAGTTTATTACACTGAACTACTAAGTAATGTACATTAACACTGTACATCATAAACCCCCTATTCATATATGTATACACTTCAGTTTATTCTATGTGATAGTACACTACCACTCTTCTAAATCATTATCAATGTAATCTTTAAAACAGTAGGTCCATGTCCACTGTAGGTTGTAAAAGGAGAAAGCAGTATGTTCATCAGATATCACAGCTTTCATTTTTTTGTATGGTATTGTTCATTGGTTACTAAGTTCTGTTTACTTTCAATTCTAAGCAGAAACTCATTCTGTTACTTCACTTTTAAGAAAAACTTCACAACAGTCTGTAAAACAGAATTGACACACTGATAAACTATTCTGAAAAACAGTCAAGAAACAGTACTTGGGTACATCGTAACTATGGATGTTGAGGGGCTACTCCAAGCAAAGTATATTCTTCAACAAGTCACAAGGAATTTTTTCCCCAGTGTTTTAAAACTTGATATTCCAGATGGACACTAATTACCACTGTTACAAAGTTTCTACAGTTTGTCATGACGTGAAGCTTGAGGAAAATTAATACACTCTTTGTTAGAAATTACTGATAATTTTTGTGAATACAGAAAACAGTCTATAATGGAAGCTTATAAAAATCCACTGTAGTATTTTATTTTTAAATGAAAACTAATAGATGGTAAAGGTACAAACACACTTGCACACCAGAATGAATATCTGGTGTCTCTCCAAGTGGCATGTAATATATCAAGAATCATTGTATGCTAATTAAGCCACATTTGTTGTTTAGAAAGGCAGTACACATAGTGAATATAGTAATAGTTTTGCTTAAGCAACAGTTAAGACGTCAAAAGGAATTATAATTATTTAAGACCATTTGGAGGACTTACCTTCAAATTCACTATATTTTGTAAGTTCTGTAACTGCAAACCACTTCAGCTTTAGTAGGTACAAAAAGGTGAAGAATAAGTATGTTTATTTTTAAACTTCAGTTCCTGTTGAAATTGTCAATGACTTTTAAATTAAGTACTCTGAAGCACTGGAAGAGTTATTTCAGATACAGAGCTTCCAAGTGGAACACATGACTGAAGGAAAGTATCATATCATAATGTACTTTAGTTCTGAAATGACTCCAAGCCAGTCCGCCTGTTTTATCACCACAAACTTCATTTGCCAAGATGGAGTTACTGCACTCACAAAATTGTTTATGTTCAGAATCACTAATTCTAATTCACATTTACTTCCATGAAACCTGAGTTAAAAAAGAGCCCTGTCACCCCTTTTTTCCAGCAAAGGGCTACGGCACAAAGCTGTGCCGAGTGCAGGCTCACAGGAGATGGGAGTGTCCTGACACAGCACACGTAAAAGGATGTTGGGAAGATGGAGACAGACCTGCATCAGAAGATGAACCTGGAAAAGGAGGTGGCCCTAATGCCCAATAATCTTTGAAGTGGTGCAGAGAGAAATCCTTTTCTTCCCCACAAGGATCATCTCTGTGATAGAAGAGATAGTTAGGCGAGGGAAAAGAAAACAGTTGGAGTTTTTTTTCTGAATGTTGTTGCCCTTCTCTTTTCTCACCTACACATTCTACACTTCCCTTCTTTCTTCTGCACCTTGTCACATCTCTCCTGCCCAAATAACTTCCCCTTTCATCCTTCCCTTAAATCCTGTATCATCCTATTTCTGCCACACTTCCATTTTGCCTTTCATAGAATCACATTTAGATGGGGAAAGATCCTTAAGATCATTGATTCCAACAGTTAACCCAGCACTGCCAAGTCCACCACTAAACCATGCCCCTAAGTGCATGTCTACACATCTTCTAAATACCTCCAGGGATGGTGACTCCATCACTGGCCCGGGCAGGCTGTTCCACTTCTTGACAACCCTGTCAGTGAATAATTTTTTTCCTAATGCCCTAATGCCCAATCTAAACCTCCCCTGGCACAACCATCCTGTTGCTCATCACTTGGCAGAAGAGATCAGTGCACACCTGGGCACTTTGCTGGCTCATGTTCAGCTGCTGCCAACCAGCAGCCCCGGCTCCTCTTGCTCCAGGCTGCTCTGCAGCTGCTCATCCCCAAACCGGGAGCTGTTTGACCCAAGCGGAGGGCCCGGCACTTTGGGCCTCAGCCCATCCAGCCAGCCTGTCCAGATCGCCCTGCAGGGCCTTCCTACCAACCCTCCAGCAGGACAACATTCTGTCTGAAACTGAAGGTGTCCCCAACCTCCTCATTCAGATCATTGATACAGATCAACTCCAAACAGGACTGGCCCCAGCACTGGTCCCTGAGGGACACCACTGCCCACCGGCGGGGTGTAACTCCCTTCACCAACACTCCCTGGGCCTGGCCACCTGGACAGTTTTCCACCCATCAAAGAGCGCGCCTGGTCAATCCTTGAGCAGCCAGTTTCTCCAGAACGGTGTGGGAAACTGTGTCAAAGGCCTTACTGAAGTCCAGGTAAACACAGGCACAGGTACAGGCACAGGCACAGGCACAGGGCACACGCACAGGGCACAGGGCACAGGGCACAGGCACAGGCACAG
>VXBX01009357.1:517678-527844 GCA_013400415.1 Scytalopus superciliaris | reverse complement strand
GTCACAGCCCGGCCCCCGGGGGTGTTACAGTCCAGGTGTGTCACAGCACGGCTCCGGGGGTGTCACAGCTCGGGGTGTCACAGCCTGGCCCCGGGGGTGTCACAGCTCGGGGTGTTACAGCCTGGCCCGGGGGGTGTCACAGTCCGGGTGTGTCACAGCCCGGCTCCGGGGGTGTCACGCCTGCCAGAGCGGAAAGAGCAAGAAGGTGTGACTGCATTATCAGTTCTGATGTTACAGTAAAGACCCGCAGAAAGGCTGTATGTGACAGGCTCCTACAACTCAGGGAAGTCACTCCTGCCGCTCAGGGTTGTCCTGGCAGTGGCCGTGAAGCGTGTGGCCTCTGAGGGGCGGCCACAGGTGCCTCCGGGTCGGTGGCAGTGCTGGGCTCCTGTGCAGCCCCTGCCCGGGTGAGCCACAGCCCTGTGCCCAGCTCCTGGCTCCGAGACCCGGGCGGTGTTCCATAACCTCGCCGCAGCTTCCATAAAAGTACAAATGCGATGCGCAGCCCTCTCGGGCTCCTCGCGGTTTGGAAGGAACTGAGAGCTGAAGGGGTTTTGTCCTGTGGCTGCAGAAATAGATGGTGCAGTGATTGTGTGTAACTGGTGCTGAGGCCTCCCAGCATATGAATCCATTAGAACTTTTTATATTGCTAATGGAACAAGGAACATATCCCAGGTTCCAAGTGATCTGATGTGTCTGGCACAGACAACACAAGGAGGGAAGGACTTGAAAGCAGCATAAGAGATTTTTGGAAAGACTGTGGTAATGTCTGCAGTATGGCAGATTTGAAACAATACAGAAGATTGGCTTGTTTAAATTTATTTTGCCCCAAAGTCATGCTTTATTACAAGATTTACCTAGTTCTATGCCTGAATTAAAATTGTCACGGTACATCGTGTGCTCAAATCCTTTCTTCTTCTCCAAGTTAACTCTTACCTTGTTGAAACTTTAATGTGTGTGGAAGTCTCAGTCAACAGTTTAGCCCTTAAATGCTGTGAAGTTAAACTGATCAGAGTATTGAATTTGCTTGTGCCTATTTATTTGAACCTGTAATATATCATTGAAAGTGATCTTTCCTATTACTCTTTAATAAAAAGGAAAGAGAAGGATAACATAGGGTAAATGCACAGTTCCCTTGGATCACAGTAGTTTGTGTGCAGTTTTTTTCTTCCCACAGAACTACTCAGCAACCAAAATACTGAGCTTTTTTTTTGGTTGGTTTTGGTTTTATTTTTATAACCATATCGTAGCTAGTTATTTTTAGTACTAGTTTAAGTTGATCCTTTAGAAGCTGTTTTTATGCAAAGCAAAATATATATGTCTCAAGGATGAGTGCATACTTTTTTCTGCTTCAGTAGTTAGAAGAATTGGATTTTTTCCAACTTACAGTTTGTCAAAAATCAGAAAGGAAAAAGAAGAAAAAAAAGCTTATAACATAATTATATGTTTTAAAAGTTTTTGGTAAGAATCTAACGTTCTTAGTGTTTAATTAAAAGTATTCTTGGCTAATAATAACTAGAGGAGCAGAAGAAAAGTAGTGTTATAGGGCTCAAATGTTTTTAGCATTCGGGCAGGCTGTTAAAGTAATAGATTGTGGAGTAACCAGAATTCTGTAATTAAAATGTTTTTCAAAGCATTTCATGAAGAAAATACTGGTTTCCTATGTTTCCTACATCTCATTTGTGAAAATATCAGAATTAGCAAGACAGCAACAGCATATGGTGAGATCTTTCTGACTTTCTCACATGAAACCTTAGATGCATGTAGTGATTGTCATACATATATGTTTTTGATGTACAGGCTCAAGGATTATGTTGTGTTAGCTGGAAGGAGTGTTCCTCATCGGTGACTTGAGCTGTTTCGAGGATTTTTATGTGCAGAGGTAATACATTATTTATGAAGGTGGTTTAAAGTTCTAAATCTCTATATGAAGCTGGTGATGGTTTTATGCATTTATTTGCACCTAATGGGGTAGATGTTGTCAGGTCAAAGTGAAACGGCCAAATGTTGAATGTAGAGCTTTGATCTGAAATTGACTGAAAATATGATTGCAGTTACAATTATAGAAACTTAAGGGTTTTGAAAATACGTGGTAAAATCAGAAGTGTGTGAACTTTATCAGTTATTTTAGCAATATTTATTCAAATATTAATTATTGCAGTTTCTAATCTAAAGTGCTGTTAATGTATGGTATGCCTCAGAGGAGTTGTATTGAGAGTAAACATGTTTTAGCAGAATTCCTGTTTATATGCCACTTTCTAAAATGTTTGCCTGTTTTATTTAGTATGATTTTCTGTCCTTTGCTAAACACATTTCCTGAGATACTGGAACTTTTTGTTATTTTTTTTTTTTTATTTCCTTGAAATAGGAATTAAGATGTATGAAATGTTTCATTGGCTGTAGGAGCAGCAGGATGTATCAAGTGGGTATGTTGAAAGATTACCGTTAATACCCTTGCAAAGTATTTTAATTTTTGATTGTGTCTGTCTGAACACAAAGACAGTTTTTGCCTCTGTGCTTGAGTTGCTGTTATTTTGTTCATTTAAAATTCTTTATTGTCACTGAGGGTGTACTTCATTGAGTTTGTACTCCAATGAAACTTTGTCTTCATAATTTCCATAAAAGATATTCAGGGTTCAGCAGCAGGAAAAGGTGTTTTGATCCTCATCCTCATCTGCAGTCAAGTTAAGACATTGTCCTTATTTGCTTAGACTTAATGTTTCATGTTGTCATTATAATTCACTTACAGAGATCCAGAACATGCTTTTACTTAAAAAGATCTTTTAAACAAAATTTAAAACATGAACGCATATTTTTGCAAGACTAACCTTAGCAAATAAGAGGATGGTGATGCCTGAGTAGTAGTTGAGCCCTTTCTCATGAAGTATATTTGCATGTTCTTATTATTAAAGTTGAATGAATTGCAGACTTCTTCGCAATGTAACCACTAAAAATAATGTATATGATACAGGTGTTTTCTTTTTAATTTGAAAATAAAAAGTTGTGATAATTTTTTTATTTCATTCTTTCTTTTGCTAGTGTAACAAATAAGTTCTTACTGTCAGCCTAAAATGGCATTTGGAGAATGCTGTTGTCCTTATATTGTGTTTGCTCTGTGTTACTGTTGATCTTGTCACATTTCATGAAAACACAGAACAACTGGGTAGAAACCATATATTCTTCTGATATTTGCTAATTAAATGTGAGTTTGACTTACTGTATTATAGTACGGTATTTGCAGGTATTGGTTTCTCCTTTATAAGCTGATTAAACTGTTGCTTTTTTTGAAAGGTCTGCTTTCATGGGTATTTATAGTGTAAACGTTGTGGGAAATGTTATGGTTTGTGTAACAATATGTAATCTGATAGTTCTTCCTAATTAATATCAAGAATGTAATCAAAAGACCACAAACCTAACTGTGGTAGAACTGTATGACGTATTGAACAAGTATGTGAAAGTGTGTAAATTAGGGAGAGACTACCTTTATTTTGTCACCTCAGTCTTTTACCGTTTTAGGAGAGTATAATTTCCTCACCCAAACTGCAAACTATTCTTTTTGTTGTTGGTTCTTTCTTGCACCTTTTTGAGGGCCATACAGTACTGAAAGCCTTGCCTGAAGGGAGTCTGGCTGGTGTCCTGATACCATAACAGGCTTAGTAGCGAGCTGTCAGTGTATCTGGAACAGTGGCACAAATGGAAAGGAAAGAAAGTATTAAGTAGCCCAGTGCATCTTTCAGAATTGTAATGCATCGTGGTCACTTCATTTGTGGGTAAATTTTTGGGGGGTTTTGTTCTGCAGAGTGCTGGGATTTTTTTTTTTAATGGGATCATATAAAGAGTAAAGTGACTTTTACTTTTAGAGGCTGTTGTAAGATACTAATTTCTGTGTATGTGTTGTGTTGTTTCATTCTGTGGCTTAGCCTTTTACTGTTTTTCAGACAATCTAAGCCCAAGATTGTTGATTTAGAAAAAGTATCATGGTTAATGCCAAGAAGTCATGTGATGAGGTAAGCTTCAGGGCTGAACTAACTCAGCCTTGCTGAAGAGCCTCTCTGACAGCAAGTCACTGGGGAGGCAGTAGTATTCTTGTGTCTCACTTGGGTATTTGCCAGGAGGAGCAGGTGCAAAAGAGATGGAAAAACAGCTCAGAAAATTTGTTTGATAGGTAAAGGAGTTGTGGGGGAAAGAAACTATTCTGGCACACTTTGTAGGAGAATGTGTGCTGTTTGGTTGAGTTTGGGTCACAGATCAATCAGAGCAATGTCTCCATACTCTTCTGCGTGAAGCCCTGTGATACCAGTAGATGAACACTGAAATGCCTGTAGGAAGTATGTAATGGTTTTACGTGATCCAAAAGCAGAAACCAAACCAAAAACCCCTTAGAGGTGTGTCGTCTTACTTTTTGGTGCGTTATGCAGCTGTTGTAAGGGACAATTGCAAGGGACTCTATCTCTTCTTGTAAGGATCTTTCCCTAGAGCCAACTCTCTGAAAATGTTTCGTGGTGGCAAATTACAGCTTAGACTGATGTAATTTCTCTTGTACCTGTGCTTCTTTGTTGCTTTACTTTTATTATATATAAGTTTGTGGTTATTTTGGATGAACCGTAGAAAATAGGGATGTTCTGTTACTCATTTTTGTAGTTTTGAGCACATTTCAGTCTTCTGCAGAATGATCTGGAACTTAATTTTGGTAGTTTTTTTGGCCATCCTTGACTGTTTAGCCTCCCTAAGTGAGATTGTAGTCTGCCAGTTGTATGTGAGTGCATGTAATCTCAGGTTTATATAAGGCTGCCCCTTCAAAGAAGTAGTGCTATATACACCCAGACATGAGCTTCTGACAGTTTCTGCTCTTGCTCAGCTCAGTGAAGTGAAACTGCTAGTGAAGAAGTAAGGTAGATCCATGATTTTAGGAAGCAAGGCTGTAAAGTTGAAATGTCCAGCCTCAACTGCTAATTATATGCACTGTCCCCAAGATACTGTTAGGGAATCAGAAAGGATCAGTCTACAGAAAATGGCATAGTTCTATTGTACATGTAAGCATGGCCCCTGTGTATGATGAATCAAGCACTAAGAAGTTACCAGCCTACTAGTAAAATGCCCTAAATTAATAATATGGATGTTCAGTGGATTTTATTGCTTATGTCATCAACAGATTTTGAGTCTTTACTGAAGAAGGAACATAAGTTGGTACTGGATTTAGAAAGGAGTAACTGTTCTGTATTACAGGACTTAAACGGAGACCACCCAAATGCCTTCAGCTGTTTTTTGTTATTTTCACAAATAGTTTGTTCTTTCAGCAGAGTGTTTAAGAACAGGGAGTTGAGTCAATCATTGTACTGTGTTTTTCCCTAAATGACCATATTAAGCAAACTTTACAATACTGTTCGACATTGTGAAAAAAGAAAAGTCTTAGACTTAGATTCTCTTCCAGAGAAAAGTCACGATAGGCTGTTGTGATTTCAAATCTTCAAATGCACCATGTTCTTGGAAACTTTTTTCCTGGTTTTGGCTGTGTATGTACCTCCTAAGGGCCAACATAGTATCTGGTATATTTTATGCTATTTTAATAAGTTAATTCAGAGATGTTATATGTTTTCCGTAGTTCTGGTAGAGTATAGCAGGATGTAGAATGTTCTTGTCTTCCATATATTATGAGTTATCTTTTTTATTACAGTCTTAATTTTTCAAAGGGCAGGCCTGCTGTGTTACTTTACAGACTTGCACTTGTGCAGCACATATTTGGTGCCTCATTAAACACCTGAAGGTGAAACGTCCTGGGCAGTTACCTTCACTTTGTGTGTGTGTTTATGTTCTCCTGTAAGCCAGGGATTTTCTTTTTGGAAAGATACCCTGATTGGCAGATGACAAAGATTTGCAGACTGTAATGGGTGAGATACAAGGAAAAATTTAAGCTGAAGGACAAAAAACACAAAGACTGCCTGGCCCCAAATGATGTCTTGACATGTTGCTTTTATAAAAAGAAATGGGAAAAATGGAAAGATTGTTTAGCTTTTGAAAGGCAATGATTATCAAGAAATATAACACAAGGACACAGAATGATGAATGGTTTGAGAGAAGTAATTCAAAAGCTTTTGTTTTGTTGGTTCATGCTATAAGAGTAAGGGGACATTCTGGGACATTAGGGTGGCAAACTGAGAAAGAAACTTGCGAAAAGATATATTCCTTAATAAATTGATAAGACAGTAAGTTCTGCATCCAGGGATAATTTTAATTTAGGAAAATTTTAATAGAAGTTGGGTAAGTTGGAGTGCAAGGGTATTTATACAGGCTCAGGTTACCTTTTCTCCTGAAAGAATGTAATCCCTCAGCTTTTTCTCACTTACAAGATTATTTCCATCGTGATTTTTAATAAAGCTCATCTAAAAACTATGTATTGGTGGTGGGAGTAAAGGAATTAAGTCTGTCTCTAGTTTGTTTAGGGGAGAAATGGTTATGGTGTCTCACTAATTTGTTTGCTCTCTTTCCCTGTGTTAGGTTATGTCTAGGTGAGATACCCACTAGGAACCGTCTAGTTCCCTTGGTAGTATCCACTGATTTGCTTTGTTTTTCTTGTAGATGGGGACACTAAAGAAGAGGTTTTGGGGATTAATGTCAGGGTCCTCATCAGCTTGGGAAAAACTTATGTAGGGCAGTTGCTTTTGTAACTTGCCACTAGTGAGACACTGTTCTGTTCAGCCTAGATTTTTCTGTTGCCTGGGCTCCTGCATTAAGTAGGTGTTCCTGCAGCAATTTAATCCAAGTCAGTACACAAGTTTGTTCTGTACCTAGAGTGATGGAATATTTAGGGAGGGTGAGATGAGCTAACGCTGGCCTCCTGTGTCACCCAGCCAACTCCCAGCAAGTATGTAAAAAGTCATAAAAATAGCAGTGGGGGTATCTTAATTAAATGAGCATGCTTGTTGCTCTGCCAGTCTTTTCTCTTGGCATGGTTCAAGTCCTAGAAACTGTTTGCTTTCAGTCTCTATCAAACTCAGTTATAAAACTCTGTGATAAAAGCATCAAAAGCAGTGTTCAGCAGAAAAAGACTACAGAATCGGCTTTTGCTCATTCCCACTGAAATGTCCTTTTCTCTCCATTTAGTGGAGGCTTCAGTTTTTACTTTTGGTGTGTTCAGCAGCAGATTGACTTAAATTTGTTGTATTTGGCTCTGGAGCAGCAAAGAGCAGATGTCAGGGAGGTGCCGTGACAAGAATAAAAAAATTCAGAAGGCTTGTGGGAATTTGGGGGTGAGGGGAAAGTCTTCCTCCTGTTTTTTCCATGCTAGAATCCATATTATAACATTCAGAGCTGGCATTTAGTTCAAAACCTGCCGTGCTGTAAGGGCTGGTGCATTGACGGAGACATTCTTTCCCACAGCTCAAATTATGGAAACTGAGTTTATTTATAAAATAAAATATGCCTGTGAAATTATAATTGATACCTTAATTACAGGGAACTTGCCTGAAAGATGGTAACTTAGTGATCTGTGGGACATTTTCCTGGCTTAGGATAGCCACGATTTACACTGAAATGTTTTCTCTCTGTGAATCTTAGAAATGGAATTCCCCTGTCGAGGCAGAAAAACTTCAGTTACTGAGAGGTACTCTGTCAGGGATGATAAGCCTAAAATAATGATCAACTTTTAAACATTATTTAGGGTTGGAACATCTGAAAAGTAAGCTTTGCTATTTGGGGAATGTTGCTATTTGAAAAATATGCATTTAAAGGCCACCACTACATGTTGCCAGTCTTTACATAAGCAGGTGGGTGCCAGATGTATGTGGGATCCTGGAGAAGTTTGTTGCTTTCAAATTACTTCTTTTCACTTTTGTAATGAGCAGAAATCTTCAAAAGTCAGTGGAAGCTTTTTTTGTTTTGTTTTTTTAAAATCTTGTCTTTGCTTTGATTAAGGGACCATTTCTGAAACACCTGGTGTAGTCAGTTAGTAGAATGATTGATTGTTTATCTTTCTCACATCTTTTTTTCATCCATCATCTACTTGCACTACAAGAGTATATATTGCCACAGTATAGCTTATAGAAACATAAATATATTTATGTAATTTTGATTGCAGGTTGCTGTATTTTAAAACTGTGCCAGTTCTCTGTTGTCTAATGTGTAGAAGGATGTACTTAATACTTTCTGGAGGAATTTTTTTTTCCCTGTGATGAGAAAGTTTTACTTACAATAATTACAATTACAATAATCTGGTGGGGAGGACAGTAATAAATCTGCTTTTCCTTGAGATGATTCTCATTAATCTTTTATTAGCGTTTTAGTAAAATATGTTGACTCGTGCTTTGGGTCTTCTGTTTTAGTGGTGAAGCTAGACTCTTGTCTAGCTGCAGTAGTAGCTCTTACAATTTTTGGGGGAGTGGGATTTGAAAGAGGAGGACTGTACGCTATGGTGCACTTCATAAAAATATAAAGTGACTTTTTTTTAAAGAGGCGATTAGTATAATGGTGTGAGTTGACAAAAGAATCATATGTGTAGGGTATGTAATGTACATTCTCTGATTGAGTGAAGCCTTTTGGTTTTCTAAATGTAAAGAAAGCAGGTTTGATCTACAGCTGCTGGGAGGGTTATTCAGATGATGAGTTAGTCCAATCCAGTGCAGGATTTTCCACCTCTGACCAATTTAGAACATCATCTTCTGCTTAAGATGAGATGCTGAAACTGAGAGTTTGGTGTGATTGATTAGCATCATTTATGTTTGTCCTGTATTTTATAGTGGACTGTACCTACATACTATTGCAACTATCCTGTTTTATCAGAGAATAGGACAGGCTAAGTACCTTGGGTCTTTAGCCCCAGGGAATTTTGGTCATGAGAGATATAATAATTGTGGACAGTGTAAGCCTTCTTTTTTAGTCTAAGTGGAATTACATTTTAAGGTGTGTGCTGTTCAATAATGGAAACGATTTACTTGAGTTGTCTCTTTATAGCATTTTATATGTGAAACACTAGAAAGACTATTTCCAAAATATTTATTAATAATCAAAAGTTAATAGATAAACTTGAATTATTTTTATAGGTTAGTACTGGTTGGCAGAGAATAACCATACTTGCTTTCTTGGAGGATATTTATAAAGAAAAATTACGGGTTTTCTTTAGTGGCCTCTCTTTCCAGTACTTATCTGTGAATGGTGTAGCTACCAGTTAATTCAGTCTTTGGCAATTATCTTTAGAAAGCTGCTCTATATTGGAAAGGAGAAAATGTTTATGTATATACTTGCAGTGAGGAAGGCACGGGGTGGGAATACTAACACACATGTTAAGTTGACTGACTGTAGATGTCCCCAAAAGAGGAAGTTTTAATTTTCTGTTAAAATCTAGTCATATTACAAATAATCATATTTAGAACCTTAGTAATTTTCAAAACCAGTATCTTTGCAATTTACTTTTTCATTATAAAGTGGTTTCACAGGCCCAGAATCTGACAATTTTTACTTCCAATTTTTTAAAGTTAATTATATTTCTTTCTGAAAATAAGGTGAATGCTAGTAACCTCTCAATTAAGAAGCATTACTTGTACTGGTACACTAGAGTCATGGAATATCCCAGGTTGGAAGGGACCCACAAGGATCACTGAGTTCAACTCCTACTAGTTTTCAGATATAAATTCTAAAGAGATTTTGCAAGGAGCAGATGTGGTCAGGTGAAAAATGTTGATTTGCAAAGGAATCCTATGTTAGCAGTGCACACTGTTAAGAGCCACAGTGCTGCTTCAGGGTCCAGCAGGTGAATCGGTTACAAATTCAGGTATTGAAAGAAATGCTCAGTTTCTGACGTGTTGCCTACACTTGGTTGGGAGGTACAGGAAGCACTTCCCAGTGCTGTTACCATCAATTCATCTGCATGGTCATAGTCCTTGTTAGCTCCTGGCTTCCAACAGTCTTGAGTCAGTTCACCTTGCTGAATAAAGGCTGTGATTTTAAGCACATTGAACTGAAAAAGCCATAGCATTATCCCTGGGAGTATTTTTGCTTCAGATGTACAAGTCCTTTGAAGACAGAATATCTTGCAGGACTATTGAAATATTTTTCTGACTGATCAACAAATATTGTTATATGCTGTGGGTAGATTTGTGTTGCATTTATAGCCATCAAAAATTTAGTGGCTGATCTACTATAGCGGTTTTTTTGTTCTGGTTTTTTTTTTTTTT
>VXBX01009357.1:472756-517651 GCA_013400415.1 Scytalopus superciliaris | reverse complement strand
TTTTTTTTTTTTTTGGCTAACATCTTGTGGTTATTGTACTGCTGAATCTTTAATCTGCTGTGGAGACAGACAAATTTAGGAGAAGTGACTTTAATCTCTGAAGAACGTGTATTGACTGGGAGAGTTAGTTCAGTTTGTTTTTGCAAATCACCAGCCCTTAGAAGTGGGATTAAGTTCAGTGCAGGAGAAAATGGAACCTTCCCTTTGTCTCCAGAATGAGGTCACAGTGCTTGTCTCTTTTCAGCCTCCATCTCAGTAAAATAATAGAATATACAATTGTTTCAAGTTTCAGGTTTGCCTCCTTGCGAATGGGAAGTGCAGTGACTGGTGCAGGCCATAATGTCAGCAATGCCTTTTTGGCCTTCTTGGTTGTTACTTCTTTACTGTACTGTATCTACCCGGTTTGCATGCCCAGGCTCAAAATTCTCATGTGCTACTTTTGTGTTTTCTTTTTTTTTCCTCTTGATTTTATTTATTTAGAGATTCCACTGAGCAGATTTCAGTCATGCAGGAGTTGGTTATGCATGCGGCTTTAGTGATGGCAAAGGCCCACCCACCTTAGATGTGAAGGCAAGGAAAAGGAAGCAAAACAGGATCCAACAGAAGAGAGGAGAAAAGGAAGACTTTGGTAGTAAAGGAAGCTAGAGGGAAACACCTGAGTGACAAGGTGGAAGAAAAGAAACTGAAGTGGTAGTATGGTGTGCTTGTTTTGGCAATGCAATATGTGATGATGCTGTTCTGATTTTGTAAACTAAAAGAAGCGTGTTGCTTAAATAAGATAATTTACTGATTTTTTTTAATTGTAAAAGTATCTTTCTTTTTCAGTAGGTCAGATATACACTTACATTTTAGGGGAGCTTATTTTTGTTTAATGAGAGTATATTCACAGTGATTTTAATCAATGAATAAAAACACTGGTGCTTGGTTGCATTATTGCTCATCTCTTGTCTGATTTGGGTTATGTGCAGCATTATGTCTTGGTAGATATAATGGAATGCAATTTTCCTTCATGAGGAACTTAAAAAAAGTCTCTTGTATCACTAAAATGGTTCCCTGTCCCGTGTGAAGAGCATGTGTATGATCATTGTTGACTTTCCAAAACAGCACTTGAAGGCTGTGGAACTAGACTGAAGGACAGCCAGATTACTAAAATTCCCTCATGTCCCTAGAGAACAGAAATTGCTTCACCAACAAATAGATAAGGTAGCTTGAGCTCATTCTGCTGAGCTATGGGGTTTATTTCAGAATTTGGGAGATTCATTTTCATGGAATAGGTAACTGAGAGAGTTAGCATTCTTGCTTGAATAGTGCACTATATATTTTGGAAGGAAGTTTCCTGTGACTAAATAAGAACAAGATGTTTGACCATCTTCTGGAGAGGAGACTGTTTGGTCAGCATAAAGTTAAAAAGTCTGGAAGAGACAACTGGCCATTCTTGTGTGGTGCTTGCAACTTTTTCATGTTTCTTCTGGGCTTTAATTATACTGCATATACATGGCAAGAAGAAAGACCAGAGGTTTTGTTCGTTGTGTGGAGGTGTAGCTTTATCACATCATTGGGAATTTATAGCCTAGTAATATGTAGTGCTTTTTCCATTCCTGCATTTTGCAATTGGTTTGTACAGCCTCATAGTTTGGCAGCTGAGAGCTCACTTTTTCATGATTTTTTTTGGCATGAAAGGGTTACTGTTCACATTTCCTGTGTAATTCCTTCTGATCTTGCTGGGCTGTAATTACTTTCTTGATGTTAAACATTCCCAGGCTCCTATAACCTTCTAGCCTGCTTGCACTGGCCAAGTTTGTCCCAGGTGATCATGTGGGCGAACCTCCTGTTTTTAAGGATAAAAATCTCTCCTTCCTGTGTAAGATAGGCTACATACTCATTCCTTTGCTGTGCAATCCCCAGAGAAATCTTTTAAAAAATAATAATAAGGTAACACATCACTCTTTTAGAGTCAGATTTAGCAGCCAAATAGATGACAAATCAAGTGTGTGGGTTTAGAATTTGCTGAATCTTGGTTGAATGACTGCAAGTTCACATGAAAGATTATTTTTTCTTAATATGTTTGGAAAATAGGTTATGATATAAAAAAGACAGATTTTGACTGTAGCTTCTTACTTTTGACCATATAATTGGAAAATCTTTTTAAGCTTGTTTGAATGTAGAACTACTTAGTTGAGCTTTCAGGATTATTTTTGTCTTTTGAATTATTTAGAGTAGCTGCATATCTAAAAAATAAAAAAAAAAAAAGAAAAGACAGGCTCTCACTCAAGTCTGTCTTTCCCATGTAGTTCAATTATCCGGTATTTCTTCTGATTTTCAGTTTTGGAATATAAACAGTAAACCCAAGGTACTACTTTGTTTTTAAATATAAGTGACTGTATACTGCTGAAAAATGTTGACTTCACAGGTGTGGGAACTGAAGTGTTCTGTTCTGCAGGGGCACTGAAAGGTCCTGTGTGCCACTGCTCAGCTGCTCTTCGGCTTTAATGTGGAGGAGACACCTGTAAGAATGCAAGTGAAGTTTGTTTTCCATAACCTTTATACTGTTTTCCTCACAGTGCCAAGAAAGATGCAAGATTGTGATGGCAGGGTTTTTTTAGGGTGTGAGGAGTTGTAATGTGCTGATACATTGACATTGGTGGGTGTATTTTTGGTACTGACAATGTCAGAGAAAGCAGTTGGAGGTTCTGTGTACTATTGGTTCAAGAAGTAGCCCAAATTTTGATACTTCATTCAAGAGTGATATCATTATCTTATTATCCTGTTACAGATAATTCTTTTGGTCATAGTCCTAGTCTTATTACCTTGTGCATTTAATTGGCTGTTTTGTGCAATTCTCAGGCTGCAAGTAATTGTTCTATTCAGCTGTATTATTGTACTTGCAACACAGATACTCAGAAGTCTTCCCTGAAGTCTGACTGAAGTCCTGTGAATGCGTAACTGTGTTTGAGCTTAGTGGGTTTATATGGTTATACCTGGAAGAAAATGGTTTGTAGGTAAAAAATTGTTGCAGTTCTTAGTTTAATTCTCATGCATACCAATGCTTGTGCTTTACTATATAAATAGAAGTTAGAGCAGTTGGTGTGCCTGTTGTTAACTATGCTGCTATACTAGTGGAGGATAGGAAGAATATATTTTATTGAAAATGTCTTTTTAATCTTTTCAGGAAGTCTTCTTGAATTTGATGGCTGAGTTAAAATTGGAATGCAGTCAGTATGCTGCCCAGTTCTTAATTGCATACTCCATCATGTAATTGGGAACATGGCTGTCAGGTCTGCCTATTTTTGTTGTTGAACCCAAATGTTCTTGCAGTTATCTGAGATTTTGTGGGAAATGTCATATGAAGAGTTTACCTGAGCACATCAACGTGGGTATGCTTGTGCAACAAATTGCAGCAGGGTAGTGCTTTGCTTAAAGCTTTTTTTTTTCAAAACCACTTGGTTTTGACTTTTTGTTAATGAAACACTGATGAATTTAGAGTTAATTGAGAGGAAAACTGTATTGAAGCCTGTTTTCTGTCTAAGAGAATGTATAGACCATCTTGCCTTTCTCTTTACCAGTTTAATTTTGCTTCTGCTCAGTTGAAGACAGAGAAGAATTACATGTTGTGTTGTAATTAAAGGTAACCCATTCTGAATTTACTTTGTAAAGTGCTTAGGGTGTAACAGACAAGACTTTCCATTATGAAATTCACCTTTGTAGTGCAAAGTACCCTGAGTGGTACTGAATTTTCTTCTGTGAAAAAATATGTGGTTTCAGGGTCTATGCGAATTACCTCTTGCTTTTTGTGTAGAAATCCTGTTACAGGATGTAAGCTGGCTCTGTTGATCTTGTCTGTATGAGTGTGGGTTGATCTTCCTAGTGATTTAACCTAAAACTCTTCTGGACTTAGATGTCTGTAATTTACTAGAGGCAGGGTGATGCATGTAGCTGTGATGCAGGGAAGAACTGCACCTAACCTTAATACAGGGAAAGAAGCTGTTTGCTTTTAACAAGCTGCTATAGAAATAAGGATTCATTTGAATTAGGTGAGCTTTTAAGCTTTCAGACAATGTAGTCAACTGTATTTTTACATTCAGATTTGTACAAGTTCTCTTTTAGAGAAGACATGTAAATTACTGTTGTGACAAAATGCATAAATATGTCTAGGGTTTGATAGTAATTAATTCATTTCACTTATCTAAGGAAAGATTAAGTGCCTCAGTTTGAAACTGGCTATAAAAAGTAACATGTAAACAAATTTAACACACATCCGGTGTAATAGCATATTTCGTAGAACTGCAGGCACTTTGTTTTTAAATGCAGTGGTTTCTCACTTTCAGTGTTCACAAACTGTTTAGTCACAGAGCACCTCCTGACTAGACTTTTTAGGGACAGGTTTTATGTCCATGGCTTTTTTGGACTTGAACTGTATACAACAGAGGCTTAAGTACTGCTAAAATGTTGATTAGAATTATGTTTTTTACTACTGGTGTGCAAAAAAAAAATCACAGAATCATAGAATATCCTGAGTTGGAAGGGACCCACGGGTTCACTGAAGTCCAGCTCCCGGCCCCGCACAGGATGGCCCCAAGAATCACACCATGAGCCTAAGAGCATTGTCCAAACGCTTCTGGAACTCTGTCAGGCTCGGTGCTGTGACCAGTTCCCTGGGGAGCCTCCTCCAGTGCCCATCCACTTTCTGGTTGAAGGATCTTTTCCTAATATTTTACCTAAATCTCCCCTGACACAGCTTTGGGTCATTCCCTTGGGTCCTGTCACTGGTCGCCAGAGAAAAGAGACCAGTGCCTCCCTGTTGCTTCCCCTTGTGATGGAGCTGTTGACTACAATGAGGTCTCCCCTCAGCCTCCTCCAGAACAGACCAAGTGCCCTCAGCTGCTCCTCATATAGCTTCCCCTCAAGGCCCTTCACCATTTTTGTTTCCTTCCTTTGGACACTCTCTAATAGGTTAGTATCTTTCTTATTATTGTGATGCCCCGAACTGCACACAATAGGAGAATCTCAGAACACATACTCTTTGTGCTACTCTTTCAGATCTTTTTTCTGGATATTGGATCTGGTGGGCTACTTACATGAGAGTTTGACAACATTGACTTCAAAATAGATTTATGTTGCACATCAACTTTTTTGTGGTCTACATTTCGTCGTTGGTTCTTGAATTTAGACACATACTGCATACACGTACATTTATATGTAAGTATCTTAACACTGATGTTTTTATAGAAATTGGCTATAACCTTCCTTCTTAGATAAATACTAAGAGTGCATAAGATCTTTAATTTATGGCATTCCTTTGTACACTCACTGTGTATGTACTGCATTTTAATTCTCATGTGTTTAGTGATATATACTGACATGCTTGGAGGAGAGATCCCCATGACAAAAGGGGAGAAGGTGTGAGGATATGGTGGTAGCACAGTAAGAGGTTTTAAAAGTCAGTATTATCAAAGTTAATTTGAGTCATCATTTATTTTGAAAGGTTCATTATTTGACAGACACAGATGTTGGAAAGGAAAATTAGTAAGCTGAAAGAGGATGTGCCAAAAGTAATGTGCTCTTGTGGGCATGCATTATGGAATCACAAAAAAAATTATTTTGGAAAGGACCACTGGAGGTCATTTGCTCAAAATGCCTGGCTCAGAACAGAGCTATCTTCATAGATAGGGGAGGTTGTCCAAGGTCTTGTGTAACTGAGTTTTGATGATCTTCATGGATGGATACTACACAGTCTCTGGACACTCTTTTCCAGTGTTTGATTGCTTTCACTGTGCATTACTTTTTTTTCATGATGTCTAGATTTCCCACATGACAACTTGGCTGTAAGCTCTGGTCCTTCTCTTGTGCAGCCTGGAGGGTGGTCTGCCCTCCAGGTCTGCCTTCCATACACCCTCCTGTTTTACATTGGTGAAGACAGCAGTAATATTCCTGCCTTAGCCTACAACTAAACACAGGTGTGAGTGTGGGGAGCCTTAAACATGAGCACAGCCCTGTAAGTGCAGAATGGACCAGAGTATTCAGTTCCCTCAGCTTGCACTTAGATATCTGTGGAAGCCTTTCTTGGCATTTCACATTGCTTGCTGGTAGTAATTCCAAGTGATCTTTGGTTTGCTAATGCTGTGTACATGACCCCAGGCAATGTTTCTGTAGTCTTCCTGTTTGCTTCTTCCTCTTCTACCTTTCATGAGTTTCTTTTGTCTTGGAGCTCAGTTAGGAGTACTCTGTTCATCTGTGTTGGCTTCTACCACACCTGTGGCATGTCATTGTGCTTTGAAGAAGCTGACCTTGAATATCAATCAGTTTTCCAGGACTCCTTCTGTTTCAGGGAAGCCCTTTCAAAGGGGTCACACCAACAAGCTGTCTGAACAAATAGAAATGTTTCTTCATGTTCAGAACTACAATTTTGCTATTGGTCTTTGATAGCTTTTCTCAGGATCTTAAGGTTCAACATCTCCTACATCTAATGCTGCTGTTGACTTTCACATTCCTGGCCAGTTCTTTCTTTAGCTTCCCCCATCACTTTGGAAGATTCTCCCATTGCTTGGAAGACTGTTAAATCATAACCACATTTTCCCTCTGAAAACATTTAAGCTTTATTATAAAATACTGGCAACATATAGTAGGGATGCAATGCTGAAAAAAAGAGGTAGTGCAGCTACAATGTCCTATTTTTTGTAGGAAATAAGACTTTTACAACCCAAATGTTAGAAGAATCAAGTACTTTTCTGTCTGCTGTTGTCTGAAAGGGAAAATGTTTGGCATAAAATCTTGAAAATGTTCTTGAAATGCTAATGGAAACACATTTCTTAGTCTGTCAAAAATGTGTATGAGGAAGAAAAGAGAAATAGAACAGTTTGTCAGACTGTATAGTTGCTACTTGAGACAAAAATTCCTCTTCTGTTACACTGCCCACTCAGAATTTCTTAGTTTGAGCACTGCTTGTAAGAAGAAATAACAGGTATCCTGGGTAAAACTGCCATCTCTCGTTTAAAAACTGAAATAGGCATGATTTCTGTAGCTTAGAATTAGATAATAATCAGCTGACAAATGCAACTGTGCATTGAAGACTTGGCACTGAAACTAGTAATTTCAGATTAGGTTAGAATCCCTACCACTTTAGTAAGTTAGTTGGTGAGGTGTTGTCTTGGACCTGGTGATCTGCACAAACTCATTTGAGTTCTGAATCATATACACTGAGAGAAAGAATTTTGTTGTTTTTCTGAAATAATTGAAACTGGTGTATATGTTCATTTGTTAGTGAATTTCAGGTGGCATTGTTTTGTTGTGGAATAGGAAACAAAAAGATTGGGGTACTGGGGTGATAATTTTCCCAATTACACCTAGTACTTAACAGTTCATTTTTTGTTTCTAGATAATTAACATATTTTTGAAGGTATCTATTTTCAAAATTCATTAAGCATGCATCCAGCTTACATTTATTCACTGTGTTTTTACTAAATAAAATAGACAGTGATTTTTGAAAGGAAAAAAACTGCACACCCCTGCTTTCTGCAATTTACCAGTGTTTACAGGAGTGTAACAAGCAAGGGCCCAGGTGTGTGTTACTTCTGATCATTTACCCAAAGCATGCATCTTCAGTGATGGAAATAGCTTATTTGCAGCTCTTACTGACTAGTTAAAATGTTTCATGTGACCCACGGATAAATACAGGAACAAAAGATGCCTGATAGCCTTTGCTAATGTTAAGTTTCATTGCCCAGTTTACCACATTCAGAGACTACTATTCAGCAAATGAAGAAAAGGAGATTAAATGTAGTGATAGAGATGTTGGCCTTTTTTTCTGTGCCAAGAGAAGATGAAGTATCTTGATATATTTAACATGGAGATGCAGTACTCCCAGAATTTTTGGAAGTTCTGTCTATATTTTGAAAGCTTTTTAATTTTATGGTTTTAGATGAAGAAAGCAGAGAACCTTACAAGGTGTTTAACAGTTTGAAAGAGGTTAGGAAAGGGCAGACACTGTATCCTTATTATACTTGTGTTTCTCCTGTGTAGAAAAAGTTACGTTCTTGTCATCTGGTCTAATGCCCAAAGCAGTTTTATGCTCTCTGTGGTTCTACTAAATGTACATATATTGTCTGCATGAATTTGTTACTTACTGGTTGTTTCTTTTAAAAACTGTATCCAAAATTTTGCATTTCAAAATCTTAAAGCTTAATGCTTCCATCTGCATAAAATGAATTTGGTTCCCAGTTTGTGGATTTTCTTGATCTTTAAATGCCATAGGTGTTGCAGCTATTGCAGTTGGCAGTGTTGCAAATACTTGCAAATTATATATATATGTAACTGGAAATACTGAAAAAATGAGTTACCTATTTATCTCTAAAGATAAGTGTCATTTATGGAAATATTTTTTTAGATTAATCTAATCACTGTGGGTTTGAAGGGAGCTCTTTGTCATCACCATTTTGTGTTTCTTTTTTAAGGTTAATTCAGTTCCAACTTGTATCATGGTCATTGACATTTACATGCTGTGGGTCATGAGGCCTGCATACAGCAAGTGAATTCACACAGATCAGAAATACCTTAGAAGGAATGGGCAGAATGTCTTTGGCAGTTATCACCATTATTTTTTTCTCTCCTCTCCTCTCCTCTCTCCCAGTGCTCTACTAAAAAGTGGTTGAGCTGGATGAATGAATTGTTTGATACAGAAGATGATGCAAGTTGTTGGTGTGCACTCAGTGAACATCTCAAAATAACAAAGTTTACAGCACAGATCTTATGTTATTTCACTATTAGTGAAAGGTGAATGGACTTCACAGAAAGAAAGTGAATATGGTAGAAATAATATGCAGGGTTTTCTGCTTTGCTGCAAGGGAAGCACTAATTTTTATTTTTACAGAAAGGCATTTGGTAATACTCTTTCCAGATTAAAACTCTTGTCTAAATCTTACAGGGTACTGTGTTCTTTGTCCAAGCTTGTATATTTCTGCTGTTTAGTGCTAGTTTTTGAGATAAAGCAAAACGATAAATTAAAACAAACAAACAAAACAAAACAAAAACCCCAAACAAAACAAAAAACAACCCCCCCCCAAAAAAAAAAAAAAACAAAAAAAACAAAGCTGTGTAATGAAAATTATAGCAGACCCAAATAACTGGTATGTTAAAATATGTTTAATGAGTGTTTAATAGAGAACCTGTGTGAAAACTAAAATGTCACATCAAAACTGTATAGACTTTTCTGTGGTCGTGTATATTAAACACTCTACATTGCCTCCTTGAATAGTTCTCACCATTCAGAAGACAAGTAGTGTAGTACTGTGCCAGGGTTTTTTATCTGAAGAAATATATTAGAGGCTTTTTGTAAATGTAATTCAGATCCTAGAAATGTGAGTAATTTCTTAAAACTCCTTCTGTATTCAATAAAGGAAAATTATGAGAATTCCGCCTGTTACAGGTATAGGGAACTTGTGCTGGTAAATCAATTGGCCACTGATCAATTTCTGAAGCTTTTAAAATACTTCTTCAAATAGATATACATGTGTATGTATACATATGTATCTATGCATCCATACATATGAACGCATATATCTTTATATATACATATGTATATACATGACAGTTTTCTATCAAATAAAGGCCATATTATTCTGCTGAATTCTGTACAGGTTTTTCTTTCTGATGCATGTAGAATAAATAGTGCAGATATGTTAGGAACTGTGACCTAACTTTTCGTGTTGGGAGCCAAGAAAAAGTTCTGCATGCACATACCTCCTACTTTAATCTTTAAAAGAAGAGCAAACTTAAAAAACAAGGAGTACTTGAACATAAAAATGTGACTAACTTGGTAACTGCTTGCTCATTTAGTTACTCCCAGAGCAATTCTTCTCTTAGGAAACATGATTTGTTTGGTTAAAACAAGGTAAGAAAGGGAGTGAAGTTAGCAATACAGTTTTAAAGAATGGGGAGCTGATGATGGCAAGCACTATATGGCTTGGAGACAGGTGGTTAAGGAGGTAAAGTTATTAATAAAAATCTGTGGGCTGTAGAGTACAATGGAGTTCTTTAAATATAGAGGGTGTTCTTGAAAGATACAAAAGCTCAGTAATGATAGAAGTCCAATAACAGGCAAGGATGATAAATTTCTGCTGTGCAGAGAAAGGCATAAATATTCAATAAATATTATGTTCTGTATTCAGAAGGAGGCTGGATGATGCTTTTACATCTCACCACCTCCATCATTAGTGATGGGAAGAATGTATTATCACTGTACCAGCAACTATTAATGTTAAATGTTTTTAAATCTGCTGCCCTGACACCTACATATACTAAAAAAGAAAGAAAGCTTAGAACCTATATGAATTATTCATTTTGAGTTTTAACAAATCACAGAACAGTGGAGAAATTCTGGAAGGCTGGAGCAGAAGAGGAGCTAATGTGCCCAAATTTAGAAAGTATGATATGTGCAGCTTGAAAAGGCCAATAGTAGTATGCTGTCAGGGAAGATTTAAAGCAGAATTGCATAATTAATGCTGATCAGAATGGGCAAGCCAGACCCTACCTTGTACTGCTGCATGGGGTTACTCCTTTCTGTGAACTGAGGTTAGGCTGGCTGGCCTGTAGTTTCCCAGATTCTCTTTCTTGCTTTTCTTGACAATGGGTGAGCAATGTGCCGGTTTCCAGTCTTTGGGAGTGTCCCTTGATGTAATGACTTCAAAAAGATGACAAAGTGCATCCTCGTAGTGACACTGACCAGCTCTCTCAGCACTCATGGATACATCCCTCTGATCCTATTTATTTGTACAACTGCATCTTTTATCTGCTGTTGTGACATTATATTAATACCTCAGCCTTTTCCATGGCTTCCTTCACCTGCTTTGCTAAGCATTAGGCCCACTTTTTCCTTAGTTGGTCTTTTGGTGCCAGTGTACTTGCTCTTGTCACCTTTTCCATCCCTTGCTATTTACATGTCCAGGTAACCTTTGCCTTTTTTAACACTCTCTGTGCATGCTTGAGCAGTGCCTTAAGTAATTAAAACTCTACTGAAATCTAGAGACACCAAACATGACTAGCAAAGTTTGGATGTCGCTATAGTGTGGGAATTAGTGCCAATATTCAAAAAATAGATGTTTGGTTATTTAATTACCCTAAGTGAGCAGAACTTTAATGTTGGGATTTGAAGGCTTGACATGACTCAAGTAGTGTAGGTGTCCTGCAGCATGGTTTTCATGGGAAGTTAATGAAAAAGTACTGTGTGTCAAGCCAAAAAACCGAGTTACTCTAAAAGCTTGTTCATGCTTAATTGTTTTTCCCTTGAAGTACTAATTCAGTTTGGTCTTGCTTAGTTTGAGATTTAACTGAATGCATTAGGAATACAAATATCCGTAGGAACAGAAGACAAAGCTGGAGACCTATAGAGAAAGAAGAATGTTCCCAGGGTTAGCATAGTCTGCACACCACAGCTGGTTGTTGGACAGTGCCCAGGAATAATTTTGACATGTTTATTTCACATTTTTTCTCTGTGAACATGTTTTGAGGACACTTCATTAAATATGTCCGATAGTCTTTGAAGCTCTGTGCCTTTAACATTTTTTAAACAACAAACAGGGTGATGGATACAAAAATGAAAATTATATTGGCAAGGACTATTTGCACAATGAGATTAACATAAGCTAAGTGAGTGAAAGCAGTGTATGTTTAACAGTGTGAAGGTTTTTGTAATAAGTAGGCATGTTTCGGTAATGTTGTGCTGAAAGACAGTAATAAATCCCAGAAAAAAGGAATCATTTAAGTAAATCATAGAATATGGATATACACTTTGTCTTGTCAGTGTCCTGTATATTGCATGGTGAATGGTGTGCTAGTTTGAACAACAGCTGATACTTTATGTGCTTCTTGATGCTAATCAATGAAGTGTCACCAAAACTAGATAGGCCTATGGAATACTTTTGTCTACCTAAATTTTACTAATAGGATCAAAAAAATGTGTTTATACCGGATTGACTAGAAAATGTACTCTCTTGTATCCTGATTGTTCTTAAAATAAATGATACATTGGTCACTGCCACCCACCGGCTGCTTTGCTTTGTCAGTTGGGTCAGACCTGTGGGAGCTCCCAACCAGGGAATTGAAGCATTTCATGCAGGTGAATCCATTGAAGTGAAGTCCTCTCCCAGAAAATGAGAGGATATGACAAGTAAAGAATGCAGATGAACAGCTGAACTTCTCTGCTGGGGTCTGTATGAAATAACCTGGGCATGGCAGCAGCAGGGAGGGCAGATGCTGCCTCTGCTGTGTGTGCTCAGCACACAACTGGGCTGTCGCTTGTCTTGCTGCAGCTCTCACAAGGGTTCTGCAGCTGTAGTCACTTCTTCAGCTGTGCATGTTGAGCTGCCCTTAATTGTGCCAGATAATTTTATTATTTGTCTCTATTACTTGTGTGTTGGGGATTCTTATCTACAAGTCTAAAATTTATGCAACGTTCTTTAACACTAAAGACACCTACTATGAGAGAGCTGATACAAAAAATGTGACCTAATTTTTGAGTTTTATGAAGGTGCTTCAGTGAGATTATGTTCTAATTTGTAAACTTACTGTTTGATGATTCTTCCAATGCAGAATAATTTATTACACGCTTAGGAGGCAGTAAAGGTAGAAGTCATAAAGATTGAAGTTGCTTATGCTTGTCCTTAGATTTTTACAGGTTTTTTAGGTATTACCTGTACGTACATACTCCTTTCTGGTGAGTAGGATTATGTTTGGGAAACACAGGATATAATGCATAGCTGGGCAATGTTTTTAGTGTTCAACATAATTTAAAAAACAAAAATCCAACTATCGTATTTACATCTCTGGTTTTAAAAGTGTATGTGTTCTTCAAGTGTACTGGGCACTCAACTATCCATTAAAAAAAAGTCCTTAGCCTTGAAACAGTCTTGGCTAGCAGTGTTAGAGGCAAAGTTTGGGAGCAGAATCCGTGCAGCACCAAACCAGTCAGAGCAGTTCTTAGTCCAACATCTGATTAGTTACCTGGTATGTTTTTTACTACAGGGATATCTGCAAGTACCATCTGTGCCTCACAACAATTACACATGCTCAAATGAATTCTACTTCTTCAGTAGAATTTAGAGGTTATTTTTGAGTTCAGCTGCAGAAAATAGGCTTTTTCCTTCAACATAAGTAACTAAAGCTTTCAGTGTATAATTCACATTAAGAGCTTCTTCGGTTGAAAGAAATTAGGCCTTATAATTTAGTATGCTTTGAATGGTCTTAGGCCTGTGGCAGTGTTTGGGTTTTTTTGACATGATTTTTCTGTTCTTTGGTTCTTTAGCTTCTGTCTCTGAAGCTTCTGTGTGTGTTACAGATGAGTCCTTTTGAGGGGGACTTTTAAGAGAAAGTTGTTAGCTAGTAGGCTATTTGAATTTTAACACCTTGAAAATACATACCATTGGCCTAGTTCATTTATTGCTTGATCAGGACCAGTCATAGTGATAGTAAGATTTTTTTAAAAATTTTTATAGTTATTGAATGCTTATTTTGCTTGAGTCTGAGAATACAATACAATGAAGTTAAAAAATATACACTGCATTTTATAAAATATAGAGAATATTTGCACAAACTCTATAAATATAGTCACAATGATGACCTTCAGTGACCTTATAGAAACAGCTGTAGATGATGCTCACTTTATTTATTTGGTACCATGGCAAAATTTAGTATTATGCTCATGTTTGTGTCTATAGAATCAGAAATAATTCCATTGTTTTAGTCAGAATTGTGAAAGCAACTCACCTTGCAAAGCTTGGAGTGCTTTTTTGCTTTTTGTCAGCTGTTGGTTGCCTTTCTTCTAAGTACCCAGACTATATGAAAACAATGAAACCCTGTGCAAAGTCCTTCCTGAATGACACAGGAAATTTTATCAGAGGGATTCAGGTTAGTTCAAAATAACCTGAAATATTTCAGTCAAAATAGAAGAAGTGACTGATTGTTTCTTGTTGAGTCTTTACAGAATTTAAGGACCAGCTGTGATTCTGTGAAGAATTCAGTTTCAAACTTAAATCAGTCAAACTGTACAGGTGAATGTATTGTATTCTTGTCTTAACCTTAAATTATTAATGGCTTTTTAGAGCCATGTTATCTGATACATTCAAATACATTTTGATTATGTGTGATTAAGTTCTGAGGTATCAAGTATCTCCAAAATATGTTAGGACGACCAAATTAAGAAAACAGAACTTGCTATCCTTTCAGCATTGCAGTCCTGGCTGGCTATTTCTGTAGTCCAAATTAATAATTAACAGAATCCTAAAATTTTCACTGGTAGTTGTTACTACAGTACTTGTAGTAGCATATTCCTCAAATGTCGAAGTTGAGGAAGAGGAAAAAACCCAAGTAATATACAAGTAATGAGTTTTTTTGTCTTTCCTTTATCCATCTCTAATTACTTTGTTGGTACCTTTGTACATTAACCTCATCCTACTTTTTGAAATAACTTGTTGTTCTGTAGTGTAAGAACAGGTAAATAAAAAGTATATATGGCAGTGTATTACAAAATATCTTCATTCTCTGCCAGTCCTTGAAATTCTCTTTAGTCCTTCAGTATAACATGAAACATGGGAGGTTTAGCTAATTCTGAAGTATGGTAGGAGCATTGCAACAGGGATTGATGGAACAATGTGTCCTATGTGTGTAGACCCATTTTTTCTGTGATTTTCAGGCTATCCTGTGCTGTCAGTTAGTAAATATGATTTGATTTCTGAAAGGCAATTGTTGAGGTTTTCAAGACCGATCTGGACAAAGCTGTAAGCCCAGTGTTGCCCCTGTTTTAAGCAGGGAAGTTGGACTGGATGACCTTGGGCGGTCCCTTCCAACTGAATGATGGGGTGAGTTGCTGTGTACGCAGTCATGGATGTCTGTCTGTGAAGTCTATGAAGGTGTATGAAGTTTTATTTTAACTCCACTGAAATTGCTGTTTAGTATTTGTTAGATTGTTTATCTGAAAGATACCTGTTTACCTTCTTAAAAAAAGCTAGTGTACTGCAGCAGATGCATAGTGAAAGATAAATTATGTAGTCTGTTCCTATTAGACCAAAACAGTAATCAATTATAAACAAAAGTAAAAAAGTCTTCAAATTTAATCAAGCATTGCAAACTGAAAACCATAACGGTGTACTGCAATTCCACTATAAATGACATAACATATTCCTAACAGAAGTGTAAGATACATAGGTTCTGTCTTACAAAACTACATTGTTGAGAATCCTGACAAAGCTTCTAAGCAGTTTGGACCCAAGCAATAAATTAATGTTTAATTAGGGACCGGGATAACGTGGCAGGGGAGGAACAAGTAGAAGGAATTGCACAGTTTGAATTTTAAAGTAAATTCTAGGTTAGTCATTACCGACTGAGAATGCTAGATGTTTCTATTTCTAGGGGTTTTTTTAAAACGCAAAGTTAATTTGAATTTAAATTGTAAGAACTATGGACAGCACAGATTTTGTGTAGTATATTATAAAAATGAAATTAGTTTGTATTTTCCAGAACTATTGTTTCTAGCTGCCCTCGGAATCAAGGACAAAATGTAGCATTTTGTATTGATTCATCATTTCACAGTTCCTTTCACAGTAGTAATATCCAAGACTGTATTTTAAATCAGAAGCGTTGACCTTTTAATGCAGAGTAATGGCAAAGATGTCTAATACAGACGTGGAACTTATGCAGGTTCCCAGTTTGCAGCATTCAAAACATAGCTGAGAAGGTATTTACCAAGGAAAACATAAAATGGTAATTTTTCCTTTTAAGTTGGAAAATTGGGAAAAAAAAGATGTTCTTTTTTGCCATATGTTTTGTCTAATATTAGACATAATAGTGGCTGTGCTGTTCATTGCTCTTTTTAGTTTTTCAGAATGGAGCTCTTTTCTTAAACAGTTGAGGCTATTTATATTCTTAAAAACTGTTCAACTACAATTTATTTAACAGAATGAAGAATCAATATTGCTCCTTCTTTAACCTTCTGTTCTCCCAGCATCCTTTTGAGAAATTTTGCTTCCATACATTTTCTTGCCGGTCCTTGAATTTGCTGTCTTGGAGATAGTTTAGCTGTAAAATAAGGATTACTGAGACTGGATGTTTGGCTGTCTCTACAACAGTAGAAAATGTGTGGAAAAGCCTCATTTTTTGCAGTGTATGTGCTAGTCTTTATTCATACAATTGAAAAACCTTAGAAGCTGATTTCAGAAGACCTGTCTCCTGAAGAAAAGCAATCACTTTTCATTTGCTTGCTATTTTAAGCCAAACGCTGAAGTTGCCCTATGTTGTTTCATAAATAAGCTTTTATTCTCAGCAACATGTTACTGAAAGTAGCATAGAACCTGTCGTGTAGGCACAGTTCCACTCTGACAGATGGGCATAGTGTAGGCATGCCAGCCAACCCTTCCCCACATCACCCAACAGAGTATGAAGGGAAGCAGTTTTGTCCAGGATTGCCACTGTGGCATTCAGTGCATGTAAGGCGTGAAGTTCAGCAAATGCACTCGGACTGGTCCATCTCACAGGATGACCAAAAGTTTAAAAATAGAATGAGTTTTAGGTTCTGCTGGGTTTGTGCTGTTCTGTTTCTTTTTGTGGTTCTGCTGAAGTCATCTAATGGGCTCAGCCAAAAGAATTCTGCCATGGACACACATATCTCCCTGATTGATTATCTAAATATGGAAACATAAGAGCTGTGTAATTTCACTGGTAAGAAAGCTGTTCTTTGTGACTACATCCGTATCTCTTTGGATATAGAATAGGAAGACAAGGATCTACTGACACAAGATGAAATCCTGGTGTAAAAATATGATGTGAAGTAGAAAACTTTGATTAAATCAGTCATTTGAGACTGAAGATGTGCTTAGTGAAATGCAAAATATTTTTGCAGGTTTTCAGAAGTGCAGATCAGCTATTGCTTGGTTATTGGGGTTTGGGATTTTGGAGGAGTTTTTATTTTTTAAACAATTGGCTTAATGCCTTGTGCTTGATTTTATAAAGTAGCCAAGCACTGCAGGCTTTTGGCAAATACATTTGCTTGAACAAATGCTTTTGTGTGTTACACTAGTCAGTCTTTGTGTCTGTCATTTTTATCTTCCTCAGTATTTTTGCGTAGCTTCAATGTTTTAATCTTTTATTTCAAGTATAACTTGGCCTTTATATACCAGTCAATTTTGTCAACTTGGCTGGAAGCTGTGCGTTTCAATACATTTGTGTTTCTTGGGGAACTTGGTTTCAGTTGAAAAGTTTCTAAATTAAGGGAAATAATGTTTGCATGGCACTCATTTACAGGGTGGCACAGTATGTGAAAGAACAGGTGTGAAAAATGAAGTGAATAAATTTGCTTTTGAAATACAAATGGGCATTTCACAGGCTTCTGTCAGGAGAATGTCTTTTCTTAACTGTTCTAAGTATTTAATTTTGCTTTTTAGCTGAGTGTTTTCCTTCTGAAATTAAATTACATAATATTTGACTAACACATCTTTGCATGCTTAGTTTTAAATTAAAATTCATAATTAAGCTTAGTATGAAATTATAAGATTTGATTTAATGCTTTCTTCCGGTACCTGAGCTAATGTTCACTGCGTTAGAAGGCACAGTCGTCACTGAGAAGCTTTGTTCTTTTAACAAAAGGTACCAAAAATAAATTCAGTTAGGGTCATAGTGGTTTAGTTTAATACTGTTATGATAATAAGTCCTATAATTACTTTCAGATAGTTCTTCCTTCCCAGAGGACGAGGTTTTTAGTTTTGATGTCTGCTTAAAGCATGAGAATGACAGTAAAATTAATGTCATAACCTTTACAGCCTATTTATCGCTTTCTGTGTAATATCCTAAAGGATTTTGTGTAACATCTAAGATAAATGTCTTAGTATGGACAAGCATCAAATTAGGTTAATTGGGTTCAACTGATATTCAGATTCAGTGTGTCTATCAGGACACCTGTTTCATATAAAAGACCTATGGGTATCTTTCTGTGAAAATTGCTTTTAAATTATTACATGTATATGCTCTGCTTCCTTTGGTTTATTGAGAGCAAGTTACTGTGCAGGATTTTTTCCAATTTATTGGCCATTTTTTTCTCTTTCTTGTTAAAAATTCATTTATCCTTTCATTCTGTGGTAACATAGGGAATAGTATAGGCATGATAGAGCTTATTTTGTGGCATTAAGATAGATTTTACTTCCTAATTCTGTTCAACTCCTCTTCACTTGAAATTCTTGCAGTAGATTTTGTTTCATCTCTAAATACTCAGCAGCAGATTTCTAGAGAAGTGTTTTGAGTTCTGGAGTACTGTAACTTGAATGATTTTATTTAGTGTCCTATGGCAGGGTTACAAACTGAGCAAACAAATTTTAAGATTATATAGAATGTTAAAAATGTTGTCATTGGGGTAGGCTCTGAGGTGGGGAAGAATTTATCATAATGCAAGATAGAAATAATCGTATCATCTCCAGTATTTGGAAGGAGCCAGTATTGGGCTCAAATATAACAAGGGAAAACTGCAAGAACATTTGCCTCCTCAGTATTCAGTAAAAACAACAGGACATTCTGAATTGTTAGTTGGTGACCAACTTAAAATTTTTTTCTGGATGTAAGAGTGTAAAACAGATACAAAATTTAGTTAATAATTTTAGTTCCAAGCTTGTGTCTTCTTTGAACATCAACATGTTTTTATGGGAAGTAGTTGGACCAAGCCAGATTTACAGTGAAATTTAAAAAGTAAAAGAAAATATCCTGAGGGCAGGTATAGGTAACTGTGTGAATGTTATAACCTTCAACTTCTATAATTTTAAATCAATCCACAGTACAGCACAGTAGAGACTGCATTTTATGTTTAGGACATGCATCAATTGTCTGTAGATACTAAGTAACTGTTAAACAAGTTAAAGCCTATTGGAAGGGTGTCAGAAACTGCCAGAAAAAGGATCCAAAAGACAGTACCACTATTGATACACTTGAAAATAGTGTAAAATGCAAACAGAACAATTGCACAACATTATGTGGTTTGCTTTGTAAACTGTGTTTGTATTAAAATAAAACATGCTTTAATACAGCCATACATATCAGGGTGGATAGAAAATTTTGTAGGGATGATGATAAGTTCAGAGTGTTGGTCTGTTCAGTTTTTCCAAAAAGGAAGGTTACTTGATTAAATATCTCCAAATATAAAGAGCAATGAAAGGTTCTTTAATATAACAACAATAAGAAAACTATTCATGAATGGCTAGAAGATGAACAGTTAATTGGAGAAGTTATATTCTTTTAAAATTATGATTATTGTTGGCAGTAGCTGATCACTGTATTTGTCTGTCAAATAAGCACTGGATTTTCTAGATTAAGACCATTACCTTACTGCAGTTAGAGCTGAATTCAAATCAGAAATGATGCTACAAAAACACTTGTATTTATATGGTCGAATTTTCTGTTCTAGTGTTAGGGTTTATGAATATGTGAGAAAATGTGTGGAGCTTCTATTTCCACATGGTATTCTAAGAATTGTTGATCTGTATCCTGAAGTCTGGTTGCCTTATTCTAATTCTAAAAGAAGTTAGTAACCACAGGTGGGGAATCCTCTTACATAATTTAATGCTCCCATGCACAGGGAAGAACCATGAAAACCTAAAATGGGTGACTTAAGAATAGTAATTTTGAGAATCCTAATTTGAATATAATTTCCTGCATAGTTTTTACAAGAATATGTGCTTCTTTAAGTACTTCAGTATGTTTTGAAGTGCTGCAAATACTGACGTGGAAGAAAAACTTCTGACTTTGATTCTCTGAAAAGATGTTACTGATCAATACAGTCTTAAAGAAGGATGTTTTACAATGTGGGTGACACAGAAGTTGAAAACCCACACTGGTTTCTAAAAGTGTTTTGCCATTCCAAAATTACATCAGTGTGGTCTGTTCCATTCTTGTATGTTAAGAGGGAGTTGTCGGTATGTTCCAGCAACATTAAACTGCATTTATGTGAGCTGACATGTTTGTGTGCTGGGTCTGACAGCTCAGGGGTTGTCTGCTTAAGTACCACGGACAGAGGCTCTTTGAGGCAGTGCAGGATCTGCTGATACTTGTCAGCAAACCTCTGCTAGGAGGTGCTCGTTGATGTACCAGAACTGCTTATTACATATGGCTCAGCAGAGAAGATACAGGTACTGAAGAGCCTCACCTGTTTGCTGTGTGAGAGGTCTCCTCACAGCAGCCACACGGAATGTTCTTTTATGCTTTGGTGTTGAACTTCCTGGAAATGGAATTGGTTTTGTCTTTTTTTTTTCTTTACTGCTGCCTACAGAACCATCTCCTTCCCAGAACCTCACCATGGCTGTTCGAGAGTCAATTGCATGATAGTAAAGAAATATATTCAAGACTTATTTTGCTTAGTAATTGCATCAGAATTTGTCCTAACTATTTCTGTATTTAACCAAGCCCAACCTTTAGGTCTTGCATGCATGTCTGGCATGTTCTTTATGTAAGATTCTCCTGGCTTTTAAATTGATCAGGAAAGTAAGCAATCTCTGCATCTACACAGCTGGCTTTGTTTGTGAGAATGTTGTAGATGTACACTGGTATGAAAGCCTGGATCTGGGTAAATTCCAAAGAAGTTGTAGTGCCATCTATGTCAGTCAGTGGACATATCTGTTACCTTCCTAAAGCCTCCAACTGCATCAGGAGAACAAGAGCTTTATACCCTTCATGACTTCTAACATGTTAGTGATGGTCAGTTGAACCAAACTATTACACAGCCATTTCAAAAGCTAGGCCATTTTATGAAAAAGAAAATCTAAGTGGATACTAACACAGTTTTATATTGTCATTATATTATACTATGTCTTTCTTAGCTGACTGTTGATTAACACTTCACCAAAGCTTGAATGACACACTTGACTACACTGGAAAGAAATAGCCAATTCTGAAGTTACTGGGTCACCATTTGATGTAATGCTGTTCAGTCAGTTTTGTGGGATCTGTGTAGTCACATAGAATCACAGAATGGTTTGGGTTGGAAGGGACCTTAAAGGCCATCTAGTTCCAGCCCCTCTGCCATGGAGAGGGACACCTTCCACTAAACCAGGCTGCTCAAAGCTGTAGCCTTAAACCCTTCCAGGGATTGGGCATTCACAGCTTCTCTGGGAAACCTGTTCCAATTCCTCACCACCTTTTAGTAAAGAATTTCCTCCTAATATCTTATCTAAACCTATCCTCTTTCAGTTTAAAGCCGTTACCCTGTGTCTTATCTGTATGTGCCCTTCTAAAAAGTCCCTCTCTAGCTTCCCTGTGAGCTGCCTTTAGGTACTGGAAGGTGCTGTAAGGTCTCTCTGGAGCCTTCTCCAGATTCCTAGCTCTCTCAGCCTGTCTTTGTAGGAGAGGTGTTCCATTCTTGTGATCATCTTAGTGGTTCTCCTTTGGGAGCCTCTCCAACAGGTCCACTTGTTTAGAGGAAAATGATTGCTTAACCCTACATTGTCTGTGATTCTTCAGAATGCATTGTCCAATTGGAATTCATGATGTTCCCTCTCTCCTGGCTTTAACAGAGGTTTTCAATTACAAGAAGCCTAAGTTAGTGCACAGTGTTGAAATATGAAGAGCGCATATAAGGGTCCAAAGAAACATTTGGTTTAAAACTCGAGTGGTGTTTTTGCATGAGGTACAGACATACTGGGATCCATTCTGAAATACAAGTCTGGAAACTGTTGCCGTTGTCCTATTAATTTTTTTGTTTGTTTCTGAAAAATTATCAGAGCTTCTAAGTATCTGTATTTCTTTCCAGGAACATTGTCGTAACTATTAAAGAGCATAATGCAGAATCCGTTAACAATTTCTGCAGGTATAGTATGCTTTCTGTACTTCTTTTAGAAATTAGATGCTTGTGACTCAAAATGTGGAAGAAATTTCATCCTTATTAATCGCTGTGTGACTTGTGTCTACTATTCTATTGTAGTATGGTTTAAAAAAAAAAGTGTTATATTGCAGCATTTATCACTTTAAACAATTGCAATAGCTAGAATAGTTTTCTTCTTCAGGGCCCTGCTAATTACTGTTACCGCCTGTAGCTGAAACTTGTAAAGCATCTGCTTCTTGTTTGATTGAGCAGAATTAAGTGTTCAGGTTTTATTAGAAGTTTTTTGAAAATCATTGCTATATTTGACCCCCCTGTAATGTGGGATGAACTCTATCTCCAAATTATGCTGTAAGACTAGCAGAAACAAAAAAACCAACGACATTAACTTGTATTTTTTTTTCTAATTTTAAATGCCTTTTCTCCAGCACTCCCATTCTTACTAACATTGTTGTTTTAACTCTTTGTTCCATGTTCTGTCTCTTCAAAAGTTGTCTTTTGTTTGATACAGTTTTCAGTAGGGTTAGTGTCTTCATTTTTTTTCCTTCCATTATAAGTAAGGATATTAGTGCTGCAACTGTATATTCCCAAGCCTCTAAATGTGTAGCTGTAACTACAGTTTCCTTTCCTGATTTGATCTGTGTCACAATGATGACATCTATATATGATTTTTAATGAGTGTCATTTTTAATGATACTTCTTAAATGTGAATGAATGTTTGATGCATACAACATCAGCTCTAATGGACCTTTCAGAACCATTGCTGGTTGTCAGTTAAGTTTCCATTGTTACTACTTATGTTAATTAAGAAAAGCACTATATATTACTTAACTTGAAGCCTCCAGCTTTTTACTGTCATGTAAGTTTGTATTTTACCTGTTTTGTGAAGACTGAGTATATGATGCTGTAACAATTCTGGGCAAGTGGTTCCTGAAGTATGTCATGCAGATTGATCTTAGTTGATGAGTTCTGTGTCTAATGGGACTATTCTTTCAAGGGAGATAGTTCTTACTGTTGGGTAAAGCTGTCTGCCCTCAGCATGCTCTACAACTGTATGCTTATGACTGAAGTACTTAATTCAAATACTTAAAAGCCTTAATTTAATTTTTCCTTGAAAGTAACAGGAATTTTACCCCAGTTACAGTCTTATGTTAGAGCCATTTGTGAATAATAGGAGGAGAATATAGACTCTGCAGCTGTTTGCAAACTGAAACTGATTAACCCTTTGCTTTGAGACTTTTTTAAAGGCTCCCCCCCCTGCCCCAAACCAAAATCCATTCTGGTCAATATTGTGTTAACAACTTGCACCCATAGTGAATGGCAGCCTTTGGAAGTGAGTGGTCATGTTAGAAGTCATAACCAGGAAGTACATCAGTGTGAAATTATATTCTAGGAATATACTAGTCTCAGTATATTTTTTTTTTACTCTTTTACTCTCATACTCTTTTGTCTTTACATCAAGCACCACTTGTTTCTTAAATGTGGCACTTTGAAAATATTGAGGCTATTAGCAATTTATAATGACTTATGAATGTCTCTAATGTTGGTACATTTCTTGCAAATAAAAGGTTTGAAAATAAATTATATTCCTAGTAGAACCTATCCATCAGTTGCATTCAGTATAGCACTTTTGTCAGTGTTTCTATACTTAGAAAGTGCTTGTTATTTTTCATTTAAGTACGGAAGTAATGATTAGTGCAGGTTCTTTGAGTGACAGCATAAACCCTTCACTGCTGCCATTTGTCATGTAGTAGCAGTTCTGTAATTTGATCTGTACTCCTTCAGGACATCTGTATTTTTTTTTTCAATTTAAAATATTTTGTAAGAAAGGTGATTATCTTTTATATAACAAGCAATTGTAACTTCATGCAGTAACTCCATGTAACAGATGCACTTTCCTGAATAATGATAAATATCTAACTTCTCAGATTTTTTCCTAGGAATTATGAAATTATCATTGAAGCATCATGTTCTGTTATTCACACTCACGTTAAATATTTACTGTTGAGCAATTGATGGCTTTTTTTACAATGCTCAATAATGATATAAAATACCAGTGTGCCTCAGTGAACTGAAAAATCTTTGGCCTTGTCAGTTTTATAAAATGTTTTTGTCAAATGACTGACATGAAATAATTGTGTATCTTCTACAAATATTTTGCAAAATATAAGGCTGTCATGTTTTACCTAGGAATTTATGTAATACTTTTTGTGGGTTTTAAATATATTGGAAAAGAGTATCACAAGCTGAAGTAATAGTTTTGCTCCTTGAGTATGTGTATGTCACTTCTTAAAAAATTCATAAGTTTGTTTTTTTTAAAGTGTGTATAGTTCAGTGCAGTTTGTATCCTTGTTAGTATGGTCATTTGGTGCTGGGAGATCTCAAACTTCAATTAGCCATGTAAATGTGTTTCTTAGCATCAGCTCTCACATTGCTGGAACCCCTGCTGCCTTTATACCATTAACATAAATGCAGGTGCAAATAGCATTTATGTACTTTGATAGAAAGCAGTTGGAGACGTTTCACTGTGGGACACAACACTTTCAGATTGTGTACATCTGTTCAAATAATGTATCCAAGCCAGTGACATGAATGCAAGGATAAAAACATCTGCCCCTGAGACCATTTGCCATACAGCAGATGCTTACATCTTTATTTATGCAGATGGTTTGTGTGATGAGCTGAGCAGTGATGAAAGCGAGAAAGTTTGACAAAAATTCCAGGGTATTCCCTCGGATGGGAAAAATGTAACAGTGCTTTGCTTTCCCATGGCTACTGAAAGAAGAACATCTACTATAAATAATGATTCTTCGAGTAACATGGACATACCACTTAGGACATTAACTAGATGAACACAGCATCAGTGAAGGGGTTTTTTTTTAATCTCATGCACAGCAATTGTACTGCAGTTATAGACGATACTAAATAGTTTAATAGATGTATTTACTTTTAAACAGAAAAGCTTGGCTGTTTCAAGATGTTCTCAAGTTATACCAAAACACTGACTGAAAAGTTCGCAGAGGTAGAATGTTCTGATGGACTGACATACCACACAGTTGTCCGGAGTTGTGCGCGGTGTTGTACAAGCTCCCACGACTTTGGGGATTTTTCGGGGCAAGCCGCGTTCAGCGTTACAGAGTTATTAGAGGAAGAGTTCAGGCGGTGTGCTGTTTGAAATGAGTGTGGGGTAGGGGATGCGAGCGGCTGAGCCGGCCCGACTCCCCCTGCCGGGCTCGCACCCCCCAGGGGCTCCTTTGTCTGCCCGCGGCCGCCTCGGACACGTGCGGCTCGTTAGCCACGGCCGGGCAGCCCGGGAAGGGCATCGGCTCCGGCCCACATTCCTGTTCACTGCGCTCCCTTCCCCTTCCCGCTTACCCCGCCACCGTCGCCGGTGTCTGCTGATACGGGATCACCTCTCAGCAGTGCATTCCGTAGTTCCTTTGCAGCACATCGAGTACTTCGTTTAGAGAGCCGGCGCTGCCTTTAAACAGCACGCTGACTAGCAAGCTTAGCAATGCCAATAAGCGTTGCAAATCATTGTAATTATGCACAGGGGGAGGAAAACCAGTCAGATACTGTAATTTGAATTGTTTTCTGCTACATCCTACTGCCAGTAAGGCCTAGTTATGTTTGGGTTCAGCAGCAAGTGATAATTTTATATGTTCTGAAAACGAACGTCTGCCTAGCCAGGACCATGGTATTTCAGAAGATGTTTTATTTTTCCTATGCTATACAGGTCCGTGTCTGTATTTGAAAAAATATACATGCCTATTTTAAGTACTGTAGAGATTCTCTAATATTTGTTTTATTTTTAACCTTTAGTGGAATTAACTACAGGTGGCAATGTTTTGCATATCTCAGCCAGAGCTGGAGGGTCTTTTTTTGAAGAAATCTGGGTCATGAAGAAAGAAAAGGGGACATAGCTGGAGCAGACAAAGACCTTAGGTAGAGATTCCTCATTCAAAACTTAGACCACTTAGGTAATTTTCAAAAGAAATGAGCTATTTACAAAATCCCTCAGAAAATACTCTCCAACTATCCTTGAAGTTTAACAATTGTTCTGGCCCTTTCTTTGGGGAATGATGAACTTTGTGTATAGTTCATAACAGAAGACTCAAAATAGGCGGAGCCAAGACTGACAGTCTTCTCATCCTCTGTTGTCTTGAAGGAGGGAGCACTTTCTGAAGTTTGTACTACAGGCTTTTAATGCCTCAAGTAAAACATATTTGCTCTATTGAGCCAAAGTAGCAAATTAATTGTTTTCTCTTGCACACAGGCTTTCTTTAAAAGAAGTTCTCTGATCTTCACCAAAAAAAAAAAAAAAGTGATGCTCTATAGAAAGAATAACACTTTTGTTCTGCTGCTGTGGTCTCTATTTGCATATCAGTATTTGCAAAAAAAAGAAAGAAAAAAAAAGAAACAAAAATCCCTCACAAACATTTGGGGAGTAAGAGGCATAATTCCCTTACTGCAGTCAGACATACCCGTTTTCTGTCCCGAGGAGGGTGAGATGTAGATATGTTCTCTTCTTTGAAAGGAGAGCAAAAATCGAGTTAGAAAATATTTTATGATTTATTCATAAAATGTTTCTACTTGACCTTTTTGTGCTGCATAGTTTCTGAAGCATTCTGCCTTCATTTTTGTAGAAGACTTGGTCATTATTGTTTCCTGCACTTAAGAAAAAATAAGTCTATTAATTACCACTTACATTAGGCATATTGAGATACTGTCCACGTTGATTTGATCTTGATAGACCCTTTAGAAATGACTTTACATTGAAATTGACTTTACAGTGAATTAATTACTGTTTAGTTCCATATCTTTCCTGAGGCTCACTAAAAGAAATTTCAACTGGCAACTCTCCCAGGAAATAATTTTTAAAAATCCAATTACGAGTGTTTATCCCCACCTCCTAAAGTACCTAATTTATATTTGCAATGCTATTGGAGGATTATGAATTATGAGTTTATGACCAGTGCTTCCATCACCTGCCTTCAGCTATTTTCTGAACAATTAGTTCCCCCAAGTGGCTGCATCACTGCAGCATTGCTTTGCAAACCTTCAGGGATGGTGCCCTCTATGGAACAGAATGACTGGGCAAAACCAAAAGAGATAACCACCGGATTCGCAGTGATACCACAGTAATTTCCATTCTACTCAGTTGTGTTCTGTCAGAGCAGCATGGTTTCTAGATAATGCCCACTTGAAAGCTGTCATGGTTGGTTGCTGAAACTTGCAGAGGCATGTAAAAGCTGAAACACAGTCTTTGATGATGTATCTAGCAGTGCCTCTCAGACAGAAGTTCCATGCTTAAATAGAAAATAGTAGTGATTTGTGTGGTTGCAGAGGCCGGGCATCATCTTAAGCCCATAGATACATCTGCATAAATCTCATTCCTGAGTTCTCTTATTGCCACAGTGAGAAAAGTCTATGTGTGATTTCAGCTGTAAAGTGGAAAAAGTTATTAGTAATTACAGATGCTTTATGTCTAGCTCTCTTTATGTCAGTTTTCATTTCTTGATATGAAAATATTTTGATCTGCTTAAGAACTATTAATTTTGTTGACCTAAATAAGAAATGAGTAGCTTATAACTTGAAAGACTGTGCCTTCAAAAAAAAAGGAAAGCTTTTAAAATTCACAGACACTGCATGAGAGGTGTTAAGAGAGCATGTATATCTGCTAATAACTGAATTTTAAATCCACTACAGAAGCGTCTAAAAATCTCTTATGTATATGTGTTCTGACTCTTAGGAAGGGCTTTGAAGACTTTTTTCCTTTATACAGTAGCACAAAAAAGGCTTTTTTTAATAGGAGGTTGTGTTAAGCCTTGCATTGCTCACATTTTCTGTAAGATGTTGCTTTTGAATATTGATTTACCAGTGTGGCTAGTACATCTGATATTACAACTCAAAAAGGTTACCTTAAAGCTGTTGGCCACTTGTTACTCCCTATAGAAATAGTATTTCATATGTATTTTAAAAGTTACTTGTGTTGACACAATACAGAAATCTATGAAATCTGAATCTATGAGAAATCAAAAATTACCTCTTAGTGTATTATTGTTGCTAATGCTGGTAATATAGTGACTAAATGCATTGATATCGTGATGCGTTAACTGTTGTTTAACAAGTCTGCTTTTGTCTGGGTATTGGTTTATGTTACACTTTTCTCTGAGGGCAGAGATACTGAAGCCAAGGCACTGGCGAGACTGATTGGTAGATCATCATAAAAAATTTCTTCCTTGTATCTAGTCTGAATCTACCTTCTTTTAGTTTAAAGCCACTATGGTTTGTTCTGTTTCTGCAGACACTGTAAAAAAGTCTGTTGCCATCTTTCTTTTAAGCCCCCTTCAAGTACTGAAAAGCCACAAAAAGGTCTTCTTGGAGCCTCCTTCATTTCTCCATTTCAACTCCATTTCTCTCTCAGCCTTTCCTCCTAGAAGAGATGTTCCATCCTTATGATCATTTTTTGTGGCCCAACTCAGCCAACAGGTCAACATTTTTCATGTGCTGAGGACCCCAGAGCTGGACACAGTACTACAGCTGGGGTTTCATGAAAGTGGAGTAGAGGGGGAGTATCACCTCCCTTGACCTGCTGCCCCACACTGCTTTTGATGTGGCCAGGACACAATTGGCTTTCTGGGCTGCAGGTGCACATTGCCAGCTCATACTCAGTTTTTCATCCAGCAGTACCCCCAAGTCCTTCTCAGGACAGCTGCTCTAAATCTCTTTATCCCCCAGCCCATATTGTCCTGACCCATGTGCAGGAACTCACAAGATTCCCATAGGCCCACTTCTTGATGTTGTTCAGATCCCTCATCCCATGTCCTTCAGGCATGTCAGCTGCACCACTGAGCTTCATTTCACCTGCAGACTTGCTGAGGGTGCACTCGATCCTGTTGTCTGTGTCACTGATGAAGATACTAAACAGCACTGCTCCAAGTACTGACCCCTGAGGGACACCACTTGTCACTCATCTCCATACAGATATTGAGGTGTTCACCATTACTCAGCAGCTGCAACCATCCAGCCAATTCCTTATCCATCCAATGGTTCATCTATCAAATCTGTACCTCTCTGATTTAGAGAAAAGGATGTTGAGGAGGACAATGTCAAAGGCTTCACAGAAGTCTAGATAGATGACAGCACAACAGTGAAGCAACTCCTATGTATGCCTTCAAACAACAGAGGAAAGCAATTCTGGAAGTTGAGAAAGCAATTTAACTTTTTTTTTACGTTACATTAGATTACATTAGATTTGTACAAACTTGGGCATATATCAATATATGGTCAATAGTGCATTAAAGGTGTCTTGGGCAAAAACAGAAGATTGAATTAGACAGGAAACTGAAGGACTCGCCTAAATGATCCTTGTGGATCCCTTCTAACTCAGCATGTTCTGTGATTCTGTGAAATACAAACTATGTACCCATGGTCTTGGATTACTGTATGACTTACCTCTGCAAGGTGATGGTTTATGCCAAAAATAGTTTTAGCTTATTCCCACACTGAAAAAGTCACTCAGAAGTTTTAATGTTGAACATCTGTTTCAATGGAGTCCAGTTAATGTAAAAAAATCATTTTTATTGTGTACCTTTGTTATTGTAATGTGTTCTTCTGTTAAGAAGTCTTTTGGAGTCCATTTAAGGAATCTAGGAAGCATCCCACTGCTCACAGAATTTCTTGAAATGCACTATAATCCTAATCCCTTAAGATAATAAACTTGCATAGACTGTAAAGAAGACCTTTCTAAATGATAAAATGCTTAGTGCACAACTAGCAAATCGCATTTATGCTCAAATCAGAATTAATTATCTATAGCTTCAAAGAGGTCTAATATCCATCCTAGAATTTTAATACTGATCTTGTTCCTCCTGTAGGATACCAGAATAAATTTTCTAAGTGTATTTGCACATTCTCTAAGTGTTTGTGTAACTTCACAATCTCACAGTAAATTACTTTGTTACATTGTTTGTTTTCCTAAACTAGTTTAAATTACACAAAAGCACTCTTACATAAACATAATCATATTACTCTTTAAAAAATCAAGTGCTAAAAGAGTAAGAAATGTGAGATCCCCCTTTGGCTTAAATGCTTCTCTTTTCCAAATCACATGTAATAGTAATGTTGGTTACCTGTCTTAAGTCTGTGTTTAATTCCCATATTCCACTCTGACTCTTTGGCATAGGTATTTTTCAAGTCTCGTTTCTAGTCCTCTTGTCCTTTTTCTGCTTGCCCTGTATATATTTGTGTTTCCCTTCCACACTGTCAGCTCTGCAGTTCAGAGATAAGGAGAGGCCATTTCCTTGATCCAACTTGGGTGTTTGGACCTAAAGCTATAGCTTAGGGAAAACCCAGCGCAGCCTGAAGCAGGAGCATGTTCAATAGAATGTAATAATTGAAAAAAATTAGCTGCATAAAGTGTCAGTTGAACACATGCCCAGAGCTTACAACTTTGCCAAATTTGGGCAGCTTTTCACAGACCAAAGAGACATTGCTATGTCACATATTAAGGTCTTCATCTAATGCACAGATGTGTTACTAGATGCTTCTTTTTTATTTATTTATTATTTTTTTTAATGCAGACATACCTGGGAATGGCTGGCCTTTTCAGTTGAAATTAATTTTAGAAAATTTTCTGAAGCAAATACTCAGAACAGAACATTCCACCCAAGTAGTTATTATTAGAAAAGGTAGACACACCTGCAAATTAATTGCTCTAATGTATGGAGTTTGGCATTCATTGTTTGTAGGCTTTATTACCGAACTTATTTTGTATAGGCAAAACTAGTTTTGAACAGAGAAGGCCAAATTCTTTTTTCGAGAACATTTGCAGTTCCATTGATTTACATGGAAATACAGAAAGTGTAAATTAGAATAGAATTTAGACCCTGTATTTAAAAGCCTCACTAAAGGTACTGAACTTCATTTTTCTGAGCTTTTTGTTTTGCTGCTGTTGACTGTCTGCCACGACACTGAAGCTAAACCATCCCATCTGTTTGCCACATTAACCAGCTTTACTCAGTTATTAAGCTATCACCTTGCATTTGGCATGTAATATACTGGATTTAAAAATGTATTCTGTGGAGAGAAAAATGGCAGAGAGCAAGAAGCACTGGCTTTCTTAATGCAATAACTGGAAATTAATGTTTTATATTGTCACTTCATGTTGTCTTTTTCTCAGTTTTGTTGGGTTTTGGGGGTTATTTGGGTTTTTTTTTGACCTGGGATCTATTTATAACTGACTGAAGCGCTTTTGCAGGTGGTGGTTTTTTGCATGCTAATCCTGCAGAGAAACACTGTGTCCAACAAAGTATGCTGGGTCAGCAAAAGCAAGAAACTTGTGCTGGAAAGACAGTATCCACAGGTATTTCATGTGTATGGAGACTTGGCAAAAATGAATGATTAACTGTCATTGGCAGAAAAAAGATCTAATGTCTGTTAGAAAGTTGTGCATTTTTTTCTTTCCCATAGAACAGATTCTTCCTTTCAAGGTCAGCAGAAGACTCAGCAATGTCAATGTGCATTTAATAAAATATTTCATTAATCTTCTTCATCTGTATTCTGTCTTTTCCTTTAAAACAAGGTGATCTTTTTTTCCTGTTATCTTCCTCTCGTTTGTCCATTCACACACAAATTAAATGCATACCTGCACAGCTGAGCTGGACGTACAAGGCTTATTGAAAAAAACTAGCACTATTACACAGTGGTTTCTGACATTTTGGTGGTTATGTTCAAAACAGACCAGATCAGTGGTGAAAATTACATTTCTTCTGATTCTTTCTACAGTGTCTGAGTTCAGGAATGTTACATGCTTTACACAGAAAACAAACTGAAGGAAATACAAATATAAGGCAGATCAGACTGGAGCAGACTAGACTTAGATGACTTAGGAAGGAAGGGGAACCATCAAGAAGCAGCAGCCCCATGGACAACTCCCTTTCCTCTGGAGGTCTCTTCCCAGCATGGCTGTATCAGAGAATTTGATGATCATTGATTTTTGTGTTGGTGTGTCACTCCCCACTCCTATACAGTTTTAAGGTTACTTAGAAGGGATGAAAGCTTATGACATGCTTCAAGTTTCTGTGTGATATGACACTTACAGGTCCTATCATGGTAACCATTAGTCTCTTAATAGAGAATTTTAAAGTAAACGGGTTGAGTTGCATTTGATTTAGCCTTGTGCTTAATTATTTAAAAGTGTGCACCTCTTGGCCTCGAGCCCACACCCATCTGAAAGACTGAGGACACTAAAGTTAAAAATAAGCTTCATGTCCTTCAGATATTAAATCTAACGTTTTCATTTTAGAGAAAGTATAAAAATTGTTGCCTTTCAGTGAATAACCTGTAGACTGACTTGTATAAAGAAAGTTGTCTAAAACCAAGGGCCATTTTCACAAAAGCCATTGCAGAGCCTTAGTGGAAACTTCCCTTTCTTAGGTGCAAGTCTTCATGGGACTACGCCTTTCCTCAGGTCACAGCTGACAAGACAAAATGAGTCCTTTGAATCAGAGACAGAAATACTTTGGGAGAAGTGGAATGTCCCTGAAAGATGTATGTGAAGTTTCTAAGCAGTGTTTTCCAGCAGCCAGACAGCCAGAGCATATCCAAGTCCTTCAGTGCAGTGAAGACATGAATTACTATAGCACTGTCTGTGTGCAAAGGAAATTGTTAAAACTTTTCACCAACTATAAATGGAAAACATAATTTTGGTCACTGATGATACTTGCACACTCTGTGAGGGGTCAGTAGAACCTCCAGTCTGTGAAGTAACTGGCTGCTTTTTCACGATCCAAGATGCTAAATAAACAGTCTTCCACCAGTTCTTCCAATTACCTTTCCCAGTCTGCAAGCAAAATCTTAACAGAGTCTGAAGGATATCAGACAGCTAGTCTGCATCTTGCCCTTTTCTATATTTAGGCACTGGCTAAGCAGCTTAACTACTGTAGCTGTGCTGGATGAGAAGGAAATGTGGAGTTGAGTATCGTTTGCTTACTAGAAGCACTGCAATGAATATTCTGCACTTAACTGCCTAATGTAAACTTGGGGGGAAAAAAGAAAAAAGAAAGTTGTATTGAAGGCTGATACCAAACATAGCTGTCCTGGAGGACATATCTGTGATAAAATTACGGTAGTTGGAAAGAAAGTGTATAAAAAACCCTTCTCAAACAGTTATATCAATGCTTGGTATTGTGTTAACAGCATCAGAAGGATATTGATCTAAACAGACCTGGTTTCAAAGAGCATTTTGTGGTTGATATTCCTGAACGTCATGGCTTCTAGAGTGTTACTTTCTTGTGGAATGCTGAGAAAATATGTGGAGATATGTTCTTTATAGAAAAGTGATTTTACTGCTTAATTTGGCAATAGGCAAGTCAATGCATTTAAGATACATATGGTTCTTTTTAAAGTTAGTGCCATGCATTATTTCTACAAATATTTCCTCCTAACCTCACATTAACCTTTCTTTTCTGGTGCTTTGAGTGCTTTTTCTGCATTTTTGTAGAAGTGGCATTTCTACAGCAAAACTTCCACCTTTTTCTGTTACCATTGGTTGGAGAGCAGATGCCTTTTAACTTCAAGTAGCACAGATGTGCTGGCTTTCCTAAATATTTTGTGTAAATCAATGAATAAAATTTTGAAATACAAAAAGAGAGGAACAAGCCAAACATGAGAGAGAATGGAAACAGCTTCATGTTAAACATAGTGGCAAACTGAATGGCTGCTGACTTGGAGAAAGTCTTTATTATCACTGTATTGCAAGCATAATCTGGAAAAATAAGAGCTGGCTCCATCCCTTAAAAGGGAGGTACATTTATTCTGTCATCTGCTGTATTTAAGCTCTACTATTTGACCTGTAACAAGCAGTGAAGTTTAGGGCTAGTTTTTGATTACGATATTTTACATAATTTTATTGTTCTTCTCAGAAGTTCTTAGAAGTGTTTACTCAAAAGCAACAACAAGAACATACCCTGCAGGAAGCAAATAATTGTCTAAGTATTAATAGCAATCTTAGCAGCTGAAAATGTGAAAGTATATATTTAGTGACTGTAGATGGTAATTTTTTTTTTTAATTGAGAATAAAAGGGCTGTAGTGAAACGATTTTTAAACATGCCATGTTTCTGCTTTTTCCAGGTTTCACAAACTCTGTAGGCCTGGACTTATACCTGTGTACAGGGATCTCTATATTTGTGTAGGATTTCCATATGTACAGTAATCCAGTCTGCACAGAATGTCTAGAAATTCAGGATATCTCTACAGACATCGAGAAGAAAGTTATGGTGGTCCCCAGTAGTTTCACTTAATTGGAGCATAAAGAGGGTACATAATGGACTTGGTGTTTGATGCTGTAGATGGTAATAAAAGGATCAAAGGCTTATGCCCTTCACAGTTACTGCTCTATGAATCTGCTGTGGATCAAAGAGTTTTGATAAGCATCAGACCTACTGTGTATGAACTGTACAGTTTATATGTGATTGTTCAGCGAATCCAGCATGTCCTGAAGGCAGTGGATTTACTGCACATGTGCACACCATGAATATGTGTGTGTATCTGTCCAGGAGTTCTGGTCACAGAACATGATAGGTCTGCAACTTACAGTGCAGGTTGCAAAGTGTGTGATGTCTGAGAAGAGCATCCAGGATTAAGATAAACTTAGTGGAGATTCCAGTGTCTTTTATTAATTCACGTTCACCTTTTTAAGCCCAGAACTATATAAAAATGAATTTGTAATACAAGTCTTTAAAATGGCAACGAATGCAAACTTTTCTGTGGAATTACCTTACTGTGATATTTCAAGGTTCCAGAATTTACTTTTATGTATTCTATTCAAATGTGATTCCTCCCTCAAAATGATGTTTGCTTTTATTTTTGTTTTCCCAAGTTGCCTTACTGCCTGGGGGCTTTATATCTGAATTTTCAGTGGTTGAGATTGTTGGGATCTCTCAAGAAAATGTTTGAATAACGTACTAGAGTAGTTCTAATGTGCATTAATGGCACATAAGCAGTAAGTGTGATTGGGTATTTAACAGCAGTACATCTTCTTCCAAGTCCTCTTTGATTTTACTATACATTATTTGCATGTTTTATCTATGGCAGTAATTTTTTTAAGACTTCATCAGACAAACTTTGGTCTGCATCTGATAAAACCCACATATTATAAATGTTCCAGAAACTTGGAAACACAGCATGATTCTGTTGGAGAGATGGTCAGAACAGGTTCTCAGAAAAGTTCTGTGTGCTGTCCCTGTTCTTCCAGCTGAATATTGCCAGCATGCCAGTGCAGCTTTTCCAGGGCTGAGGAGACTTATGGGTGTCTTTGTTCTGAATGTAGATTCTAACCTAGACTGAAACAACCCTTTAAGATTTGGTCAGGAGGGGTTTTTTTCTCATACCTGTATTCAAGAACATAGCTTCAGGCAATGCTTTTGTTTTGTCCATGAAACATCTTCAATTCTAAATTTAATTTGGTAGCCATTTAAATGCCAAAATATTTTTAGTAAGTGTGTGTGTGTAATAGTATCCTTTTAAGCAGTTTTAGTTTTGAGACATAATTTTTTTAAAAAGAAATGCTGTATTTCATATTACATCTTTGTTATGTTATTTTTACAGATAAACACAAATCCCCTTTGGATATAATACAAAGTTTTCAGAAGAAAAGTCAGTTTAGGACCATTGCTCCAAAGATGGTACCAAAAATTTTAACATCTGGAGTGGTTTCCTGTCTTCAGTCATCCTTGCCAGAGCCAAATACCCCGATTTCAGCTGCAGGTTCTAAGCCACTGGTGGTGCCAGCTCAGAACTACACTGTCATGCAGGTGGCTGGTCAGGAGGGGACGTTTTCCCTGCTGGCCGTGCCGTATGTTGCCCCTGCCCTAACACAGCAAGCCCAGCAGTCAAATGTGGCCCCCTCTGAAAACCTAAAGCTGCCTATCCCTAGGTACCAGTCTGCAAGGAATAAATTGCTGAGTGACAAAAAACAGGCAAAAATCTCTGTTTCGGGTGCACATAACATGATTCCTACCAAAGCACTGGACTCATCACAAACTTCCCCCATGACTACTTTAACTGAAGGCTGTCCTGAAATTCATTCCAGTTCAGATTCAACTGAGCAAGCAAGGCAAACAGACTGTGACTCATCTGAAATTGCAGTTGCTACACTAGTAAATAAAAGCAATTCTGTGGAATCTGGATCTCCTGTAATGAACAAAACTGAAATTGCTAACAGTAACATTTCTGGACCATCTGTAGTTACAGACTCTCTATCCAAGCCAGCAAGTACAATTAATCCCACAAAACTAAGTCTACGCTCTGTGAAGACAGCATCAGAGACCACAAGAGGGTCAGTCATGACATCTGAGAAACCAAAGGAAAAACCCACAAATTCTGAAAATCCTGTTGCTCACTTGTCACCAGCAGTTTTTGGCAGTACAATACAGATGACTCCATCAGCACCAAAAGGAAAACTTCCTATTTTGCCTTATTCAAGGATGAAAAATTCAGCGTTCTGTAAGTCTAAGCAGAATACTGGTGTTATGGATGTATCTGGTCCTTTACTAAGATCTGAATGTGAAAAGATACCAGCTTTGGCAAAAACCAAAGCATTTGATGAGCAATTAGCTGTATCATTTGCACAAGTCCCCAAACAAACTATTCGAGAAAATACCTCCTCTCCATCCAGTAAAGTGGATGTCGACAGTCTTAAAAAATTGAACAGTGCAGCCTCTAAAAAAAGAGGCAGGAGAAGAAGAGCCCCGGATGATTTATTGGCTTTCCAGACCAAGCAAAGGAAATGCATCATTAATAAGTTTAGAGAAGGAAGAGAGAAGGCAAAGGTTGATACTCAGACACCTGAAGACAAAAAAGCAGAAGCAGTGAAAAAATACCGTAGTATTAGACCAAAACCAGTGGTGGTTGTGCAGGCCTTTGCACCGCTCACTTCTGCAGCAGTGGTAGAGACACCGTCTGGTGACCATTTAGAGCAAGGTGTTCTTTTAAATGGCTCACTTGCCAATAAATATTTGAGTTACAAGAATAGTGATGCTGCATCAGCTAAATCGAGTGATTTAAGTAGAAATGCGTGTTCATCCATACCTAAGCCATTGCACAGATGTCCTGTTTGTAACCATACCTTCCAGTTTAAACACCACCTCCAGGACCACATGAACTCGCACACAAACAAACGGCCCTACAGCTGTCGCATTTGCCGGAAAGCCTATATTTATTCTGGGAGGCTGAGCACACATATGAAGCTTCATCACAATGAAGGCAAACCCAAAAAGCTGGTGTGCTGTGAATTCTGTGCTAAAGTTTTTGGCCATGCAAAAGTGTATTTTGGCCACCTCAGAGAAGTCCACAGGGTTGTTATCAGCACAGAGCCCTCTCCTAGTGAGCCACAGATGCAAGATGCTTTAAAGAAGAGAGACACGAATATTAAAGAGTCAGAAGAAGCTACAGAGAGGTGAGCATTTTAACTAATTAAATGTAATGAAAATGGGATTTCGAGTTGTCAGTTGAAATTCATAACATCACCATTATGAAAATGGTTGCTTTCCCTGCCCCCCAAGTGATAGTCCTAATGGTTTAAATGTTTTGGTTAAATCTAGTCAATCCATTTGACCATCGAGTATATTTTAGCTGATTTATTGACTATAAATCATTACTGACACTTGAATATCCAAAGTAATTTTGCATGTATTCTAGTAACACCCAATATACTGCCAGTGGAGCCATTTGCATCAGTTGATTTCTCATGGTTAATACTCTGTTAATCTGCACTGTCTTCTGTCCTACTCATTTGGGGGTTTTCCCTAAAAGATCAGTGAACCAACTGCAGTAAATGAGAAGCGATTCATATTTCAGTATTAGCTTGTAGTTTGTTTTCCCTGTGAAATATCATTATCCCATTTCCTTCTCTGGAGTACTGTGAGCTAATCTATCTCATGTGTTGATTACTGTTGCTTTTGTGATCACTCAGCCAAGTAGAAAAGTTAACATTTACCATATTAGGATGGATAGAACTATGTTTATTGCATTATGATTTTGAAATGAAATTTCTTGACACAGCATAAATGCTGGCTTTTTTGCTATTTCCACTGTGCATTTACTTTTAATTGAAGAACATTCAGGGCTTTAATGTGACTCCTCACTGCAACACTACAGTTAGATTTTACTCATTCTACTTTGCATAGCTCCACTATCTGGGGCATAAGTTAGAAATTTTTAAGATCTTGAGTCTAAGATACACCGGGACTTTTCTGTCAGTCTTACTAGTCATCATACAGTGAATCATTCAGTTTATCATTCAGTTTGCTGAGTAATCTGTCTAATGTGTATAAATACACAGTATTATGAGGTCCTTTTTGTAGATGTTCTGAGAAGATTTCTGAGGAGGTCGCGTTTTGACTGGTTTAACTTACCATGGACTGTCTATGTGTCGTTTATACAGCAGAGCTGTCCTAAGTCAGGGAGAGGGCTGTCTAATTGTGAATTAGGTATTTAAACTTTTCTAAATCATGTTACAGACTTTTAGGGAAAAAAAGTAAGAAACTTTGAAGTTTCATTGTTTCCATCTTGGAAAGGGAGGTGGGACACGAGTTTTTGCCTTAAACTGACCTTAGATTGCTCACTGTAAACAAGTAAGTTCCTCTTAGTAGTACACCACAGATAATAGTCATTTCCACTTTTCTAGCACAGCACTAGAAGTATTTGGATTCATCTCACTGAATTAGGAACTTTAAAAAAAGTTATCAAGCTTTTATTAAAAGGCTAGTGTTATCAAAACTACCTTTCTACCATGGCAAATTTTGGAGGCAATTCTTAAGCTCAGAAGTCTCAAACAGCATTTGGTTTCAGTTGTTTCCTAAACAGCCTTGCTATAATTTTCTTTTTTTGTTTCTTTTTTCCCCCCCACTCCCCTAAATGAATTAGGTTCTGTAAAAACAATGCTTGTTTTTAATTAGAAGTGTTTCATGACTGTCATCTCTTCTTGGAACTTATGACAGAAATTGCTATCCCTTTTCTGTGCCTGGCTAGTACTTTAATAGTGTGTATTTCCTTTTTTTTAACAGGGGAAATAAGTGTAATTTTGAGGATCTATTCCATAACCCAGGAGGAGTGAAATTACAGGTCAGATGTGGTCGATGCCAGTTTATTGCACAGTCTTTTGGTGAAATGAAGTTCCACTTACTGTGCTCTCATGGAGAAGAGATTCAGGGAAGAGTAAGGGAAGGGATTTTGCAAGGAAATAGAGGAGCGAAGGGAGAATTGATCAAACATACAACTCACTTCAGGAAACAGCGCAATGAGAGACGACATTTAGCAAAACACAGTGCCCACGAGGAGGAGAGTCATACTTTTCCGAAACTGAAAAGACAGATACAACTTCACCATCAAAACAATGTCGATATTTTATCTAAAGGGGAACTGACTCAGTCAAGAAGTGCTGAAACCACCAGGGAGATGCAAAGTGTGGGGTTTGGTACCCCGAGCAAAAAAATAGAATTTCCATCTAAAGCAGGCTATAACTGCATTTTGTGCAAGCAGTTATTTGGAAGCAAAGAAGATCTTTGTAATCATTGGCAGAGTCATCATAATTGTGAAGACCCTTCCACTTTATGGACAATTTTTAGTTTGGTATCAAAACAAGGGATTATTGAATTTTCTAATAATGGTAAATTCTGAAGCTGAATTCTACAATGCTATGAAAAACATTAACTACCTTGCCAAATTGTTTATTTTTTTTTTGCTGTCTTGGTAAACTAACTCAACAACTAACTTCAAAGTTTTGTTGGCTAGGTTTGTTGACATTTCTTTTAAGTTATGCTAACCTTTATTTTGGTGAATAGAAAATAAATTTATTCAGTATCATTCCAGGTGGGTACATGGAAGCTGATTGTGAAACACTGTACTTAAAATTCTTGCCTAAGGAACTTTATAGCAGCAAATACTCAATACTAATGTTTAACATCTAAGAAAAAGATTTTCAAGTTAAATTATACCAAACCCCAATGGAAGTGTAATTTCAGTCCCAACTGTGCTTTCAAATTTTGTGATAAATACATACTTCCGTGCAGTTCTGTTGATCATTTGAATGTGCATACATGCAGCTGACATTCAGACCCTTTGTAATCTGTAATTTCAGAACTTTTAATTCTGGATTCCAGTGTGTTCAACCATGTTCATTGCTTGCAGCCTTTTTTGCTGTTAAATTCTGTCCTGGTAATAGCAAAGATTTTGTATGCAAAAACTCTACATGTATTTATTTGTCTGTACCTTTCAATGTTGAATGTTTGCCAGCCATTAAGATGAAGCCCTCAAAACCTGACTGCTTTATGAAAAATAAGTTTGTTGTAAAAGTAGGGATCTGAGATGGATACTTGTGGGAAGTCTGACATTCTGCCTTAGATGTCTTGTCTCACAGTGAACTTTTAGTGTATTCCTTGCACCTCCAGTCACAGCAGCACCATTGCCAACACCGTTAGCACTCTGCCTTTAACATCATGATGTATCACTAAAGTACCTCTGCAGCTCACCCAGTCAGTGGCTCTAAAGGGAAATTGTTCCTTCACTTCTAAGGCTGTGGCAGAGGTAATGAGTTGTTTTTTCTTGTGTTGCCAGATTTACAGGTGTGTGGCTCCTTAACCTTCTGGTGTCAGGAGCCGGTAACCATTCCCATATACCAGGGAGCAGAGCTGTGGTGCAGGGGCAGTGCATCCTGTGATCCCTGGCTGCAGGGAGGGCAAGGCCAGCGACCATTGCAGCTCATCTCCAAGGGGGCAAGTCCAGTCAGGCTCTGAGGGGATGGAGTTTTGATGAAAAGGTTGAATCTAGTTTGAAATTAGTGTTTAAACTGTTGTTACTCAAAGTCTTATTATGTACCTCTGAATTATTTTGGGAGCAATAATGGAGGCAGTCTAAGAAATCGCTACATGAGTGTTCAACAGAAATCAGAGCACATCAGAGGGCGAGCTGAAAAGTACATCAGTGCTGCCCCTACAGTACTACTCTCTTCATTTCTGTGGTCAACTGTAATTGAGGGTTTGCAATAATGAAAAAGTCATTCCTAAAATATCCTGAGTTGCCCTTCACTGTTTTGCAAAAATTATGGTGATGAGAACATGAGAACAGATTTAAAGCGGTTGGGCTTTCTGACTGTTGCAATATTTTGTGTATGTGTTTCGGTTTTAAACAGTAAAGGCAATTTTGATGAGCTAATAGTTTTGAATGCAATTTCTTGTTGTATGGTGCTCTGCCCTGGAGATGAACTGATAAGGCAGGAGCCAAAAATAAGAAATGACAAACAGAAAATACTTGCAGATCTGTACAGGTGCTTGGTAAGGTGGAAGAATCCTTGTGGATTTTCAAAACTTCCTTCCTACTGTATGTTGTTTTAATACATATTTGTACTCTTTCTTTGCTTTTCTATTATGTTTTTTTATGCTGAATTACATTAAAACTACTACTTGTTCTTATTCTTGACCACCCATCTTTTAATGTCTTTAATATATATTCATATTTATTTTCATGTTCATATTTGAAAAGGAATAGTTAATGTTTCGTATCAGACTGAGGCCATATTTAACTTAGTAGAGTGTGTTGCATTTAGAAGCATTTTTTACCCACCCTGCAATTTAATCCTTTTACTTTCAAAATCAAACAGCATGGTGTTTTCCCCTGAAACAGAAATGTGAGAACAATCCCTTCCTTCCCATAGTTACACTATATCATTCCCAGCACAAAACATGCATTTTAAAAGTTGGGGGGAGGGGGGGAGAAGTATAAAAGGGTTGATCATGTTCTTTATTTAGAATTAGCATCAAATCACCTTTCTTGCAAAATCACCCATGCCGCGGTATAGTTTAAAATGAACTGACATGAATGCAGTGCTGAGCCAGGAGTCCCTCCTGGTCAGGAACATCACCAGCGATGGCAGAGTTGCCATTTAAAAATATTTTCAAAAAGTATTTGTTAAAAACAATAGTGCATCAGAGCCAGTAATGTAGATGAATTGTTTGGTGGTGGTCATCAGGCAAGAGGAGTCAGTCCCTTTCACTGAGGGGGAGATGGAGTGCTGGTGGGAGGAAGGGGTTTGGGATGAGTGAGTCAGTTGCATTTTTTTTAACAAAAATTTTCATGCACAGTTTTTTTCATCATATTCTTGTGCTTTTTTGCCTTTCTGTAGTCCAAGCCAAATGGTAAAGGTCTCAGCTTTCAGCAATTTAAAGCCTGAAAACACATTTGAAAGCATAGTTCTAAGCCACTTCTCAGTGTCCTCATAAATGTTTAAAATTAGAAGCCTTTTTTCTGAGCCTGAAAGCATTCTTACGTTTCAGGCTATTACGATTATGGTAGATTATGAAAGATTGGGATTTTTGAAAATAGCTTTGCATTAAATACAGATGTGTTCTTTGTTTAAGATGTGTTTGCTTTGCGTTTGTGTTCATTCTGATAACATTTGGAGGTATGCAGTGAGACTTTATAGACAGCAACATTAAGCAGTGCATGTTTGCTGTTCAGCAGAAGGCCTGTTATGAATACAGTTTGCTGTTTACATTGAAGCTGGACAACTTAACATCTGGTTTTACACATAAATTATGTTTTTAAATTGTTAAACAGAATGTTACTGTTTTTGTAGCTGTAGTTTTGGTCTCCTCTGATTTTTCATTAAATCTGTTTCAGCTTCACTGTTCGACTTTAAAGCTGTTCCTCACATGGAAAGTTGTTCCTTCATCATCACACCATAAATAATCAAAGCCGGAGGAGTTCCATTGCTTCTCTGGCTTGCAGAGTATTGCCCTTCTCCAGCTGCAGAGCTACAGTTTCCTATGGCTAACTTGACATAGTTGCTGGCAGTAAACGTTTTACTTCATTTATTTATTTATTAGAATTCAAATCTCAGCTGTTTAGCTCGATCAGAGTTTCTGTCATACCTCATTAGATACTTATTTTATCTACGATTCACTGAGCTCTTTAAAGAAAGTGTCATAAGAAGGATGAACAGGTATTTAAGGCAGCAGATTTCTACCCTAACTTTGTGCAGATGATGCTGACATTTGAGAATCACCAGCTTATCTAGGCTCAGCCGTGTAGTATATTATATTTCTACAACACATCCACCTACATGTGCATCTATTTTGGAACAAAATGTATACTTCAAATTCAGCTGTCAGTTACTATTATCAAACCTGTACAATGTAGGTTATTATGCATAAAGATTAAAATGCTATTAACCGTAGTAGGTTTACTTGTCAAATTCCTTATAGCTCTGAAAAATGAAAATCGCTGTGTGCTGAGTATGACACGGAAGAAATCTGGTCTCACGAAGCAAATTCTGATGGCTTAAAGGTTGTCCTCATTTTAGTGTGTGCTTTTACAGCTGATCTGTGACATTGCAGGATTTTCTCCACATTTATTAAATTGGCATAATATTTCTTGGTTAGGAATACTGAAGAAGACCTGAGTCTGCAAGCAGGTTTCTGGAACAAATGTGTTTACTTCTTTATTTCTGTACAAGCAGACACGTTCATGAACTCAAAATAGTCTTGGTGGCCTTAGGTTTATATGCACAATGTAGGGAAACATGCAAGGTTTGGGCTTCAGGGTGTGACTTCATGAGGCTGACCATTCTGCAGTTCCAAAGGAGAAACTAGAAACCTGAGTGTAAAAATAACTTGGGTTTCAGAGTTGAGTGAATTTTTAATACCTTATTGACAAACCTTCAAGAAATCCTGAAAAATGAGAATAGCATACTTCTCTACTTGTGCTTTGTTTGGCAATTTTATTGATGTAATAGTACGAGAGGTGTTCTAAAATATGATACAGCTGTTGCTTTCTCTTCCCCCCCACCCTCTTTTCCATTCATTTTATTGGCTTTTCTGTGTAAGCATTAGAAATGATGGGATGAATTACGATGAATTATGATTTCTGCTGCCTACAAATCCAGAAACATTATTACGAACTTACTTTGGAGGAGTTTCCCATTTTAGTCTACAATAACAGATAAAATCAGCAAGAAGCAAATTCTACTGGAACAGGATATGTGAGCAAATTGGTCCGTATCTGGATTTCTCTGCACACTTACATCACTGTAGATGAAGTTTATAGATGATACATCTTCTTCTGATACATACAAACAGTTTGCTCTTCTCCAGAGTTATTTAGAGTAGCCAAGGAAAGTAAGAATTAAAAAACTGTCCATATCTTCTCTTTGGCTTGTATTCTGTTAAATAGTCCTGCTGTTGTGCCATTGCACATCAGGTTTCGAGGCATGTAGATCCTCAAACATTTTCTAGGGGACTTAGAGCATAATTCAGTGGAGGAAGGGGGAAGAAACATGTGAGGGAAGGTAGTGATGATAGAGGTTGGCACAATGTATTGAATGTAAGTTCAAGCTGCAGTATGAGTGGCCTTTGATGGAAGTGTCCTGGAGCCTTACACTTCTCTCTTCCACCCAGCTATGGTTACATCGTTCCAAATTCTGCTATCACTTAAGTTACGTCAGTTTGGAGCACCCTCAACTTCTCTGGCCACAAGCTTTTCCAAATGACATAAATAATTTTGCAAATGCCCTCTTCTTTTGGTATCTCGGTTAGATGCTTGTAGTCAGGTGAGCCACATGTTGGCTGCTGAGACCACCTGCTGCCAGACTTGAAATGTGGTCATTCTGTTTTCTGAGGAAAGCATCTTCTACCTTTAGTCCATAAAAATGACATCAAAAGCTCATCTGTACTTAACAAAATAGGAAAATGGCTCACTCAAGTTGCCTACAGGTGCAAAACTGCTAAGTAGTAGGGAAAAAAAAAGCACAGTACTGGTATAAGAAAAACCAGCTGCTGAATATGATTTGGGGTATTTATGTACCATTGTAAAAGACCAGCATCTTCCATCACCTTGTTAGTTGAATGACAGAATCAGAGAAGTTCCATAAAAGTGTCTCATGCAGATGTGATAGTATAAAGCAGCAATTCAGAGACACTGTGACTAAATGCCTCCTCTCCACCTCACCCTCCTTCCCTTCCCTTCCCTTCCCTTCCCTTCCCTTCCCTTCCCTTCCCTTCCCTTCCCT